>JAVTVY010037926.1:0-166101 GCA_036873755.1 Hanleya hanleyi | reverse complement strand
AGTCGTCTTTCATGAAAGTGTCCCCAGACATAGGTGAACAAGGGTCTGTCTGGGTACAAGAATGATTCTGGATGAAAGGTTTTTCAGTACGGTTACCGGTATGTAAAAGCAGAAACAATATTCTTATACGAAATATTGACCTAGGTTTACACATGTTTTTTTTGCAAACTGTGATTTGAACATGTCAAAATGTACAATACTGTCCAGTGGAACAAATGTTAATGTTGAGAAATGCGTCGCACGTCCAATTTGTTGAAAATGAACATGTTGATAAGGTACAAGAAGGTACCGGTACATATATTTGGCTAGAGTAAATGTCTAAGTCTAGGAGGTATCAACAAGGTATACCCCTAGTTGATGTAAAATTAACCAAGTTCATAAGGTACCAAGAAGGTACAGGGCATTGGCTTGAATGAAATTTCAAGTCTGAGAGGTACCATCAAGGTACAGTTCAATTTGATGAAAATTAATCTAAGTAGATAAGGCACCATGGAGGTACTGGTAGAGACTTTGCCAGGTACTGATCAGGTATATACCTTCTCAAGGCACACCTACTGACCCTCAAGAGGTACTGTTGAGGTATATACCTATTGAAGGTACAATAAGTCAACTCGGCTACAAGGTATCGTTAAGGTACACTCTAAAATTAAGGTATAATTAAAGCACATCTAAGGTACCAGACAGGTATATACCTCTTAAAGGCATATACCTTGCTACTGTGAGGGGGAAGTTGAACTGATTCTCTCGACCTCCGGGAATCTACTATAGTCGTCGTAGACCACCAACAGATAATCTCCACATGGTAGTGGTCCAGAAAAATCTGCACTGACCTCAGTCCATGGTGCTTGGGGGAGATCAGACATTCGCAGTGGCTCTTGACGGGTTGTATTCGCTGGGTTGGCAGCTTGACATGCGATATAACTGCTTACTATTGAGTCGACTAACGAGTCCATTCCTGGAAACCACACTTTTGTTCTCAGGAGCCGTTTTGTCTTTACGATGCCCTGATGGCCAGTGTGAGCTTGCTGGACTACTTTCCGTTGTAGGCTGTGAGGAATAACTATTCTCGTTCCGCACAGAATGATACCATCAGGTAAGACTAAAAGTTCCTTTTGTGCTGAAGCAAATGAAAGAAACTGTTTTCCTGATTTTCAGTTGCCTGTCTTCAACATTTCCGTGACTGTTTGAAGTAATGGGTCTACTTTTGTTGCGGACCATATCTCATCAAGTGACATAGATTTCGGTGTGGCATTTGCACAAATGAAGTTGACATATTCTTCCGCGATTCGCTCGGATCGGATGCTAGGAACTGTCATGAAACTCGGATGACGTGACATGTAGTCAGCTGGGTTTTGCGCTCCAGGTTTGTATTTCACAGTTACTGAGTATGGTTGCAAGCGCAAGGACCATCTTTGGAGTCTCGCTGAAGGCTTGGACTTGGGATTGTTGTATATTCCCTCTAACGGTTTGTGATCAGTGATCACTGTCACTGGTTTTCCATAGATGTAGAGATTGAAGTGTTCGCAGGCCCACACTAGACCTTCACGTTCAGTCTGCGAGTAGCGTTGTTCAACTGGTGACAGTGCGCGACTGGCATAGGAGATCACACGCGGTTCCTCTGAATCATTAGCTTTTTGAACAAGAATCGCACCAAGTCCTACAGGGCTAGCGTCGACTAGGATTTCCGTTGATTTGGTAGAATCGAAGTACGCCATGACTGGTGTAGAAGCTAGTGACTGTTTCAGAGATGAAAGCGCGTTTTTGCTGTTTGTCAGTCCATTCCCAGGGCACATCCTTGTGTGTTAGTACACGAAGGGGTTCCGTCAGCGTTGCGTAGTTGGGAATGAATCGCGAACTGTAGTTGGTCATGCCTAATAAACTGCGTATCTCTGTTGCATTGCTTGGATCTTTCATGCTGAGAACTGTTTCGACCTTCTTGGGGTCTGGGGTCATACCTGCTGCTGAAAACACGTACCCGTAGAATTCCAGCTGATGCTTATTGTAGACACATTTGTCTGGATTTAGCGTTATGTGCTTTTCACGAAGCCGTTGTAGTGCTGCACGAAGATTTCTGTCGTGTTCGGCCTGGGTCTTTCCATGAATGAGCAGATCATCGCTGATATTCAGGACACCCGATAGACGACTAAGGGCTTCACCAACAGCATTCTGAAAAATCTCCGCAGCCGAAGATATACCAAAACTTAGACGGGTATAGCGTCTCAATCCTTTACGGGTCAAAAACGTAGTTATGTAGCGAGATTCTGGCGCTAACTCGAGTTGGTTGTACCCTTGGTTCAAATCGAGCTTAGAGAAAACTGTTGCACCATTCAGATCATTGATGATGTCGTCCACTGTTGGCGTTATGTGTCGTTCTCGTCGGATGGCTTGGTTGGCACAACGCATATCAACACAAACGCGGACTTTCTCAGGATTGTTGGGCTTGGGTGCAACCACTACTGGACTAACCCAGGGTGTTGGTCCATCGACTTTTTCGATGATGCCTAACTTCTCGTCCAACTCAAGTTGTTCTTCGACTTTTTGTCGTAGATGGAAGGGTATCCGTCGGTGTGGCTGTGCTACTGGCTGTACTGTGTCATCTATATGCAGTTTTACTTGAAAGTCTTTCAGTTTTCCTATCCCTGTGAATAAGTCTGCATACTCTTCTACTAGACTATCAACTGTAGATGCAGGAGATACAGGGATAACTTCCTGTATGATCTTCACAAGGTTAAGTTCAACTGCAGTACGCCAGCTAAGAAGAGAACCACCAAATCCTCGAGTATCTCTCGGAATCACGTAAACCGGGCTTATCACAGTCGTCGTATTCGATGTGATGTTTGCATTGAATTGTCCTAGTATTGGGACTGGTTCAGTAGACTTGTACGGATACAGTTTGATGTGGGGATCACTCAATTTTGGTTTTGGTTGAATTTTGTCAAAGTCCTGTTCATCAAGGAGATTAACACCTGCTCCTGTATCAGCCAAAACAGGAATGGTAGCTCCATCGATGTCTACGGCAAAATGCGGAAAGTTCTTTGACTTGTCTGGTAAGTAACCCATAGTGTAAATATCATGCAATGTGAATATATATTCATCATCAGAGCTTGAAATAGGGTCACGTGGTTGTTCAATAACCTTGTTTACACGTTTCGGTGATTTTTTTCCACTTTCGGCGAAATCCACCTGTTGCCGAACGTTCGTGTTGTCTTCTACTGTTGTAAGTTGTCGACAAACAGAATTTTGCGAAATTATTCGGCTTTTTACACTTCAGCCATTCTGTACCAAATGCGGGACAAGATTCTCGACCACCAGGATGAGAAAATACGCCTCCACAGTTACGACACTGAAGACTGGGTTTGTCAGTGTTGTTGTTGTAATACTGTAGTTTTGACGCAAATTTGTTCTGTGATTTAAATTTGGCCTTGTATGCAAATGTACTGAGTTTATTTACAGTGGTAGAATTTTCCTCCATACCAGACGCTTGTTTTTCAGAAAGTTCCATAGCTCTGGCTGCTTTGAGTAATTGAGCTAAGTCCATGTCTGTTTCACGAAAGGCGCGACGTCTAAGACGTGAGGATGTACAGGTTTGCACAATCTGAGTTTTTATTTCACGGTCTTTGGAGTGAAATTCACAAGTGGCAGCTAGCTGCTGCAATCGTGTATGAAATGCATCAATAGTTTCTTGTGGCTGTTGTGTAGCTTGTCTGAATTTATACACTTCGTATTCTGTGTTTTGTTTCGGAGCAAAATAAGCAGTGAGAGCATCGACAGCTTTGATGAAATCTTTTTCACCCCCCGTTTCAGGTAAAGTGTCAAATATGTCCATAGTTTCCTCTCCTACATAATGTAAAAGAAGTGCTCTCCTTCGTTCTAATTCAGTAACAGACAGTGCTACGAGTAAATTGTTAAATCTACTTAGCCATTTCTTCCAGCGAACGCCAACTCCACCAGCTTCGTCCGAAATGGTGAAAGCGGGAAACTGAGGTAATGCTGTAGCCATGCTGTGAGGTCAGCGAGTTCACCAGTACACGAGGTTGAAAATGTTTTTGACGTCGTTTGCCTCAAAAAATGTTCGAGATAGGGCGTAGGTCGTTTACAACAGTGCGTTGTTTCACCGTAATGTTGTTTGATCCGACACGTCGCCAATGTGATGTCTTGATGACACGTTAGGTGTCATTTACGAGAGCTGACAAAAATTTCGACAAACGTACTTTGGTCGTCTGTAACAACTCTGCCTCGTTTATTCGAGTTCCGATAATGTGTCATACAAAACCCGGACCTGACCGGATGCGGCTAGGGACTTAGAACATTACACTCCCCTTAAATCTCCTGGTTTACGGAACCCCTTCTATATCTCCTGGTGGGCGGGGTGCACATGCGAGCGAATATATGGAAGACTGTTGCAGTCATTCGCTGTCAACATCCATGTTAAACTTGGTAGGTTTCTAAGATAAGGCGGGGTGCCCAATAGCTCGATAATTTCCCACTAGCTCGGTATTAATTGGTGCAATAAAGGCGATCTCTCATGAGTGGACTGCGCATGCGCAACTGGATGTGGAATGCTTCACCGATAACGAGAGGTGTGCCAGACATCGGTGTTTCACCCGACAAGACTCCTGGACCCAGGCATATGCTACAGGGTATTGAGCATGCGCAACCGAAAGTGGGACGCTTTACCGAGAGCGAAAGAGGTGCGAGACATCGGTATTGTGGGTATATACCACGTAACTTTGACGTCATCAGTAGTAGAGAGCACAAATGGCTCTGATGCCACTCGGGGCTAGGCGCCTACCCAAGCTTATACTCTAGTCCATAGGTATGGGAACGTGGGGTGAATGACGCCTCGTAAGGTACAAGGTCCTGGTCGTTTAGATCCAGTGATACGCACATGCACTCTGAGGGAGTAGTAGAAAAGGGCATGTTCGGATGTGCAGGGGAATATTTGGATAGATGTGGGCCGTTTTGGGTCCCAATCCGGCGTGCATGGTGTATTATTGACGCTCTCGTTGTGTAGAATAAGCCTCGCGTGGTTGACCAGTGATAGACGCATGCGCAATCGGGGAGTAGTGGATAAGTGGCTCGGATGCTCACTCAGGCCTAGCTGGCCACCGTTGGTTGGTTATCTGGGATGAGCACTTGGAATTAGGCAATGGTGCAGTGGGTGGGACAATCATGTTGCCGGTGTGTCGAACGAGCTTCTGAACGAAATGCGCCTTGCCTGTCCGAAGGGATGTTGCCACCGGCGGTTCAAGGCTGGAGTTGTATCCTCTGGCGTGGTAAGTCGATCTCGTAAATCTAATAAGATACAATAGACGTTTAGGATGATCCGCTGGTGGTGGATTGGTCCTACCCCAGTTAGGAGGGCTGCGCGTTTGATTTCGGGGTGTGGAATTCGGTCGTACCGTGATAAGCTGAGACGTGACCGGCTGTGGATGATATTGAGAGGTTGGGATCGCCTGTACTCGGTTGGGTCTGATAATCACTGTGATAAGATCGATAGCATCTGGAGCAGGTTGGTGAGCGACAGTGTGACGCTCCGTATCGTGTCGTCCTGTGGCCGGCCGTCACAGGCGGTGAATTCGTCGTCCTAGCTTGGTTGAGCGTCGTCACGACGTAAAATAACCTGCCCCCTAATTCAACAACTCCAGGGAGGCTAAGCTAATAATCACTGCACTCGATTGTCCTTTTCAGCTGCACTCGCTCTTTTTCCATGTCTGGGGGTAGACTTGGCTCAACTCGGTTGGATCTGTGCTTTATATGTGGTTCGCCTGGTTTGTCGGGATCCAGAATTCAGCCAGATTTTTCATTTCGTTCCACGGTTTAGTAGTCTTGTGCCGTTTTCACCACCGTCTGCAACTCCGTCTTGTAAAACTCCGTCTTATTTCCGTCTTGTCTCGTTCCGTCTCTCCAGTGGTTCCCCTTGAATATCTCCCAGTTTATACACAGGCGGTTTCCGGGATACACGTTTGTTTACAAAGTGCCCATCTCTCTAGATTGGGGGGAAATCTTACCGGACTTGCCCTTAATTTACTGATCCGCACGTACTTCAGTTCAGGCTGGGGTTTGGGGCCGTACCAGACAGCCCTGGCTTGAGATTCGTTGCGCTTGATGACTTTAATGGAGGCTCTCTGAATATTGCGGTGATAGGCTCGATTGTATCCCTCGACGAGCTAGGGGAGCAAATCATTGTATCGCCTAATTTGCTTGGCGTACCAATATTTGTACATTGGGCGTTTGAACGTCCGATTAAACAGTACTACGACGGAAGCATTGGTATCGCTGCAGGTGTGAAAAAGAGCACCTTTTGGGCTTTCAGAAACTGTTGAAAGGATTTGTTGAGGAATTTCGACCCACGCATATGGATATGGATGCAGGTCAAGAAAGAACAGTTGTCGTCGTTGTGTTTGGATATACCCGCTTGCCATTGGGCATCTGGATAACGAGAAATGACTCCTGTTGGCTTCATGTACTGTATAGGTGTTTTGGATTTTTAACCATGCCTGGAAATTTACCTCACCATAAGACCATTACCACCTCACCATTAGGGCGTTTACCTCACCATAAGAAGCTGGACTGTAATACAATGTATCCAACACCTTCTCTCAACTCTTCATGATGGCGACTGATAAGGTAGTTGATTCTATCCTTTATTTATAACGGGTATGTCTTGCGCCGGTGTCGAAGTTCCTTTTAATGATAATTTCATTGAGTTCTGCCAGCGCGTCGTGCAGGGCACGAGCCCAGTCCAACTCGACGGGTGACCGCTCGTCCTCTGTAAACAGCTGGTCCACAACAGTCACCGCATTTTCGAAGACCGTCCATAGATCGAGGTGTAGAGTGAAGGCGATAGTGGTGTCATTGCAGCGCCTCAAGCGTGCGAAGAACGGACCACAGTGTACGTAGATGTCCTCGATGTGGATGAGGTTGCCGTCAAGCTCACAGCTCAACATCCGTTTAAATTTGGTCGTCCCGTCAGGATAGAGAGTAATTGAATTCGATGTGGTCTTAGGATCCGAGTCACAGGACAACCGGTCTTCCACAATGAGGACTTTATCTCCATAGACGTGTAACTCCACCAGGATGATTCGACACAACGACAACGTCAATACTACACCATGCATACCAGATTGGGATCCAGAATGGCCCACAGCTCCCCAAACACGCTCCTGTTTATCCGAACATGCCCTTTCTCTACTACTCACCAAGTGCACATTCGCCTAGCACCCGATCTACGACGGTCATGCCACTTTACACAACGAGGGCCCTTTCAACACGCGCCTACCATTTTGCACTAGTATAGGGATATAGGGGTCTAAGTACTCACCTATTCCTGAGAGCGCATTTGAGTGATCTGTGCTTTCTCTGCTACTGATGACATCACAGTCACGTGGTACATACTCACAATACCCTATGGCGCATGCCTGGATCCAGGATTCTAGTTGGGTGAACCCCCGATTCCTCTCTCCCCTCTCGTTCTCGCTCTCGTTTCGGTTGCGCATGCGCATGTATAATCCTCCTCGTACAATATCCTATGGCGCACGCCCGGGACCGGGATTCTCGTTAGGTAAAACTCCGATCTCTCCCACCCCTCTCGTTCTCAATAAAGCGTCTCACTTGGGGTGGCGCAGACGCACTCACAATCCCATGCCCGCAATATCCTGTAGCACATGCTTGGGTCCACGAGTCTCGTTGGGTGGAACCCACGATGTTTACCATCCATCTCGTTCTTGGTAAAGGGTCCTGCTTTCGGTTGCGCATGCGCACCCACAATCCTCTACCGACAATACCCTACGGCGCATGCTTGAGTCTAAGAGTCTCGTTGGGTGAAACCCTGATGTCTCTCACTCATCTCGTTCTTGGTAAAGCGTTCTACTTCCGGCTGCGCATGCGCACCCTTAATCTCCTCCTCACAATACAACATGGCTGCATGCCTGGGTCTAGGAGTCTCGTTGGGTAAAACCCCGCTATCTCTCACCTCTCTCGCTCTCGGTAAAGCGTTCCACTTCCGGTTACGTGTGTGCGCCCATAATCCTCTACCGCCAACAACCCACGGTACATGCCTGGATTCAAGAGTCTCAATGGGTCTCATCACTCTTGTTCTCGATAGAGTGTTCCATTTCCATTTCGCATGAGCTGTTCACTTAGTACCGCGCTAGTAGAATGTACCCAGCTATTGGGAACCCCGCCATTCCTCAGAAGCCTACCAAGATTAAAACGGTATGTTGGCTGTTTGTGCACAATAATAGATCCCGCCTGGGGTGCCCGATATACGCATCCCGGCAGGTTCGGATTTGTTCAGGCGATCGGAAATGACGTTTTCACCGAAAGTCACGTGACCGAAAACTGAGCAAGAGAAAGGGGATCTGGGGTCGCATACGGATGCGCAAATGGAAGTGCGCGCAATCCGGAATTCTCCACTACACATGCGTTTGGGTCCCCCAGATCCCCTTTCTCTACTACTGACGTATTTTGTATATTCTACTTGGTCGAAACGATCAGGGTTCTCCACAGAAAGCTCACAGTCCGTTCTATGCATCGTTTTATGAATCATCAAAGATCTGACGTTCTCAATTCATTCTTTGTTTAGATTATCGTAACTAACATGTATAAGTTTTCATATAAATATTTTTCATTCTTTCGAAAGAATAAAAAAGTTAACGTTTAATTGATGAATTTGGGTTTTCAATGTCCCTTTGTAAATTTTAACAATTCGTGAATTATCAAGTATTGTATATACATTGGAACAAAACAATTATTGTTTTACTCCTTGTCACGACTCCTGTCCAAGGAATTCTCTAATTTGATCAGATGCATTTGTGGGTTTTGTAGGTACGATTTACTCTCTAAAATAATTAGATTGAAAATTCAATCTATCAGATTGGAATTAGTGACCAATCTATCCGATTGAATATTCCATCATGATCTATTAGATTGAAAATGTCAATCTAGTACATTGAATTTTCTGTCTACAATCTATTTCAATCTATTAATCTATTAGGTTTTCAATCTATTAGATTGGTTATTTTCAATCCAAGAAAAGATTGGTCACTAATTTCAATCTAATTATTTAAGAGAGTACGTAAACAAATCGTTAACACTCACTCTCACTTCTCGGTTCTCTCCTTTCCTTCTCTCTTCACGCCGATCCGCCGTCCGCGGGATTTGACCACCAAGCCTGTGGTGTTTACTCGCCCACTAGTATTTATACATACATTTCCCAAACTCATACTAATTCACGCCAATTCAGAGTTTAGTTCTAATCGGTGCTGGAATAAATATCGAATATCGGCGGGACCGGTAATTGTGAAATTTGCCGCTTGATATTAATGGTCATTAAAGGAATAGACAACATTTGGCAAACGTAAACTGCGACTGAAAGAACAATCCAAACTGTGCCCAAAAATATTTTTTTCCTATTTTTGAGATTCTTTCTAACGAAGAAAAATACTCCCAAACATTGGGAAAATAACCAGATGTGTTGAATGAAGGGAGCCGCCATCTTTATGGTTTAACCAATGAGCGGCCGAGTGATGTTCACGTGACAACTAGCTCATGACGTCAATGGGCCAGAGAGCAAACATGGCAGCAAGTGATTTTCAACTTTTTCCAAGTATCCGACGCCTTGCATTTCCTGGAGTTTTAACCTGACTGATGACAATGGCTGGCTGGGCGAAACCATGCTTTCATCTACGCTGCTTGGGGGCAGTGTCGAGGAATACAAGAAGTGTCAGGCGTGTTCGAGCCCATTGAAGACGATCTACCGTAGAAATCGGTCGAGGATGTACAATGTATATACCGTAGAAGCCGGCCGGGTCGCGGATTTCGTTTAGTCGGCTCTGTTGTGAGATGTCCTGTTAGGAAACGATCAGACGAGCACATGTGCAAGTGCTGACATTAGCTGACAAGGATTTATTCCATAAACTTTCTCAGGTAAATTTTCTCGCACGCTAGATATTTGGGTGGGTGTTTAACGGCCGTGTCATGCTGAACAGTTTCTTTCGGTAACAGTTCAACGGTGAGAAAAATCTCCGGACAATCTTTTCCCGGAGAAATGAGCCTCCAGTTAAGGCAGATTTAGTTTCGTTTTCTGGCTGAGTGCCGGTCTTTGTTGAGGCTCGATTCTTTGAATTGGTAACACAGAAATCAGAATTATTCCCAATTTCGGTTACATTAAACAATCTCAGTGAGTTACTGCCGAATTATGTTGACGCATGTTGGCGTATAGTGATCAGCTGAAAAGTATTAGCCTAAAACGAAAGCATATTTTATCAGACAACTCGATGCCGTGTTTTTTTTGACACTTAGACAGTCTAGACGACAGATCAACCCCGATTTCTCAACAAGGATAAGATCACTGTTATTGTACAAACATTAGCCAGTATTTACAGGGTACAGAATACAAGAATGTATCCACACCTGCTGGCCTATTGGGCTGCGATTATTCCAGTGCATGGCAAACTGTGTTTCCTCCCAGTTCACTGCAGTGTTCTGCGGCCCAGTGACGTCACTAAACTTGCCGTAATGGCGGCGCCCTTACAAGCCACAGAATTTATCATTGACGGCTTCTTATTCGGTTGGAAAAAATTGCAAAATTGAAATAAAAATCGTTTTGGACACTCCTGGAATTGTTCTTTCATTTGCAATATACGCTTATCAAAGGTTGTCTATTCCTTTAAGGGATATTATGAGGATATATTAAATCTCAAAATGTCACTGCAGTCATAGCAAACTTAATACGAAGGTTATCTCGACCTGATACCTGGTAAAACCCGGCAATATAACCGTCACTGCCGACATTCTATAGACAGCCGTGGTCCACAAAAATTATCCCTCCACAAATATCGGAAGACTTTTTTCCCCCGTCAGTTGGATACAAGTCGGAAAATGAGATTCGAACGTCAGTTGTAGCTGATTCTTATGATAAATACAAACTGCCAAAATGATTGGGTCACTGTGAACCAACAATATCGGATAAAAGAGTATCTGACCCAAGGAGGATTGGATCAAAACAATGGGTCAAATATTGGGTCGAATTTAATGTTACCCCAAAATATGGGGTCGACTTCCAACACAAAATTATATTTTGCTTCGAAGTGACCTGCCCACATGATATATTTGGTTTAAAATTCGAATGATACCCAAACTTGATAGAAGAATTTTTTATTTCTTTATTTCATGCCAACAGTGTTATTCCGTATGAGACTGCATGGTGCATGTAACTCCCAAATCTATCTAGTTATAATTATTTAAGGAACAGAATAGACCGGAACACGTGAAGGTAAATGGTATGGTCCGTTCAGCTTTTGGGTATAAAATCGGCGGGGCTTGTCTTTCAGGACGGCCGTTTAAGAAAAATAGAGCATTCCGATTTCCTGGCTTTGACAAAATTGGAACGTGACGAACTGCCGACAAAACTGTCATTCACGTCAATTCTAATCAATGTTTTGGTGAAGGAGCGATACGTCATCAAAGTGTGTGTATGGCAGAGAATGAAGTGAGAGATATACGCCTTTATTATTACAGCCGATTCGAACAATTACCCACACCCTATAGTTTACTCCACAAGAAAATTTCCATGGGTTCAGTACGTTTTTCCAGATTTTTGTAGATATATTCAGATATTTTCAATTCCAAGTTTTTCATGCACCCCATTCATGTGTAAATGGTGCCATGATCGTCATCATCCGGGTTATTTGGCTATTATAGACGCCATTTTGTTCCACCGACGTCATGCTGACGTATGGGGCTTTCACAGTGTCCCGCAACGATATAGGAACGGGCATCCTGGATGTTTACATTCTGCGAGAGGTATTGTATCATGATAGAGGCTATTGTCTAGTATAATACTAACGGGTCTATACAGCGTAGCCATGTAATAATAAAAGGTACATACCGCCCAATGCATTCCACTGCATGACCTACACACACTTTGATGAAGTATCGCCCCTTCACCAAAACATGTTGAGACTTGTTTACCCCCGAATCGATGACGTCACGGAAATGGAGATTATCGATTAAGAGAAGGT
Organism: Hanleya hanleyi; assembly: GCA_036873755.1. Lineage (NCBI taxonomy): Eukaryota > Metazoa > Mollusca > Polyplacophora > Lepidopleurida > Hanleyidae > Hanleya > Hanleya hanleyi. The sequence goes on along the minus strand of JAVTVY010037926.1, from coordinate 154,075 downwards.
GACCGGAAGGGTTGTCAGAAAGGTCAATATGACCACAGATCTGCGAATGGGGTTGAAGATGCCCTTTTTATACTACTGTCGTGGGCAATATTTGTTGATGCAGATCGATAGTACATGTCACTTCTATCGATGTCAGAGGGGTTACCACGCTAGTTTTGTGCTAAAATTGTTTATTTCGAGCTTTTGTCTTCGATGTGTTCTTGTCAATCTTGTCTTGTCAATCAGCTGGGAATGCATGCGCGAGCAGATCCCACGGCTGGCACAAAAAAAGAATGCCGTAGCCAATAATCGCGTGGCTTTTATCACAACGTCAAGTCAGCAGAAACAGGTATTGATCAGACAGCCTATAATCCCCCTCAAGCACCCCCCTCCCCCCCCCTCCGCTTTGCATTTTAGTGTTAGGATCTAAAATGCCGACTGCATTCTCACTTTACATGGCCTGTAACACCTACAAATTCATGCTGCAGCAAAATGCGATTCTGTGTAATAGACCTACCAGTCCAGTAACCTGAATCTGATTTGATCAATCAGAGTCAGATTACTTGACTGCTGTGATACATACAGAACTTATGTCTACAATACTGAGGATATAACTGTGCTTCATACACATATTTTCGCGAAAAAAAATGATAACATAAACTAAAAAAAAAGTAATTGCAATAATTGGGAATTATATTATTTTGATAAATATCCCAGTAAATGGACTTGAGGCCTCGGGCGTTAAAAATATCGTTTATAATATACATTATCAGTATAATGTACCCGTCATTTGTATTACACGTGAGGCTTGTGGTGTAGGCTAAACAATTATGAAGTAGGATATTTTGATGTCTGGTGGATAATAAAATGTAGATAACCAACTACACGACACTGCATGACATCTGCATAAAAAAAGGAAATAAATTCCCGACGAAGATTTGCCTGGGCCTGTTTAGCCCAATATGTGAGTAATTGCATTTTTGCATATTCCTACGAAGTAGGCTACAATCTGCAAATTGTCCGGTAGTCAGTCAGTCAGTCAGTGAGTGAGTGAGTGGGTGAGTGAGTTCATCCGAATCCGTTCGTCGGCAAAATAAGGAGAACCGTTGAAATTAGAACCTTGATTTTTTTTTTGCATGAATGTGTATTAGGGGACTGTTACCAGCAAGTTCTGAGCTGACCGAATTCTGATGAAAATTTGATTTATAATTATTTTTTTATTATTCATTGATTTATTGAGTGCACTGGCAAGCCCATCGAAAACCCTTGCTTGTATGTTTCACTGTGACTTTTGAAGGTTCCCGCATACGGCATCACGTTGGACACACCGGTTCTCGGAAAATCACCGAAGTTAAGCGACTTTGAGTCGGTCAAGACTTGGATGGGTTACCAGCTGTAATGCTGGGCCTATAACTGTAATAGGACCTGCGGGCGATAATAGTTGCTACGCTAATGACTCACCAGCGGTGACATCTGGGAAAATTAATAGTACCCACTGTCAATTAGAGACTGCTATATAAATTCTCTCACAGTAGCACATATGGCCCCCAAGTCATCTCTCGAGTACACACTTAATCATATCAAACCCTACTTCGTAGGTCCTATGACGTTAGTCACACTGCCATGTATACATTGTATAAATCCAAATGTGAATATCCAAGAAACCCCATATTGCACTGACATCACTGCACATTCTCTTATCAGGGTTGTCTCCCATAGTAGGCCTACCAGATAAAACACCCCTGCCACCTGAATTCCGTCCCCTCAAAGGGTTCATACTGCATGTAAGAATCACGAGACAGTGCATACAATAGCCAAGTCTGGGGACAACAATATGTCTAGACTTGAGCCTTTTCAGCGACACAAAGACTCAGACCTACATGAAGTATCTACCCAAAGTCATTGTTTTATATAGTAGAGCAGCCATATTCCCACGACATTTACACCCCGTTTGACTGAATCATTCTTGACAAATTCCTGGTTTGATGATATCTCTTACCTTATTACATCAATTCGACAAAAAATAACAACAACGACATTTAACTTCATGTCAGTCTAATCGAGAGATACCATATCACATGTAATTATGTTCGCATGCAGACTGTATTATTGTATGCACGTAACACAATACACAATCGAATTTAGTGCACTACAGGGACAGCGAAACTTTGGTATCAAAACGGATTCAAGTACGCTACAAACTACACATATCTCTTCCAATATAAACTAAAGGAATAATGAGTTTCATTTTTCGAATATTGTAATATACAGCTCCTTTTTTAACATAATTCCTATCTGCGACGTGTCGGTCAAAATATCAGCTGATACTTTTCGTAGAGCACTGAAACTTGCATATAACACTATACTGACGTATTTTGCGCCACAGCCTGTCAGAATTTTACGGAAGCAAGTTCGTGCCATTTAAAATCATTTTTTTTTTCTCCAGATAAGTCGTAATTTCGACTTCATAATTATACGACTTTGTAGGTAGTAATTTCAAATTAACTTAGTCAACTTTGTTACGTCGCAATTACGACTCTGTTAAGTCGAAATTAATAAGACTTTGTAAGCTGTAATCGTAATCACAACTTTGTAAGTCGCACGAACTAGCTTCCGTATAGTTTCAACAACATTCATCCAAAGCCAAAGAAATTTGTCAATACCCCCGCCCGGGTTATTTTCTTGCCATCATGACGTCGTCTTCTCAACATTGCAGCATACGGCCTGGTCGACCGTACCCAGCCAACAGATGGTATCACACCTGCTACGTGTCTGCTGTAATTATCTGCGAAGGCAACGTGACCAATATTACACCATGTTGGCCGGGTAGGCCGCCCAACGTCCAGAGTCAAGTAACATGGCAGGGTATTAGCCGCTTTGTCGTTCAAGATTCTCATGATGTTCATATGAACAGTCACAATGAAAGCGTGATTGAGATACATCATTCTCTAGATAACGACTTTAAAACGAAACTCATACTGATCAGCGATACGGATTTGATATTTTCGGAACATCATGATGTCTTGCCGGCATCGTTGAAAGCGGTTGACGGGTTCTCTCTTGCAGGAAACGAACCTATTCTTATGTATACATGTACTATAATTTCTTTTCTTTTTTTGAATTTGGTGCTAATGCTGTTATTTGAGTTCGGTCTTTGGAGTATGGACGTGAAAATTCTTTAATGAACGACGGCTGAATATTGAATGACAGACAAGACTCTGGTATAGCAAGATGTCGTTTTCGTTTTCTGTTTGGTGTGGGCAAAACAGGGTTGTAAGAACAGATCGTGAAATTAAAATGATGTTCAGGTGTCACCGGCAGTGCTTCCAAAGGCGATACTAGCGCTGCAGAAAGGGGTGCGGTGCGGTATTGCTTCAGGAATTTGTGTACTTCCTGCCTCAAATTTCGCTCCTCTGCTGTCGACACTCATATGGTTTTGTTCGGTGTTCGACCGTTCGCGTATGATCACCTCGACGTTGGAACCTTATTTGTACAGTAAATGATTTGAACTCTTGACCATTGAACGTTGGCCCATTATTACATTTGACGATTCTTGCGTGGCGAATATGTCATGCAGGTTTGGAGTTTGGCTCTTCAAGGTGTGGAGGTGTTGATATCTGTCTGAGGAAATATGTTGTATGAATTCATCAGTTACAAAGAGCAAATATTCACCCGAGGGGAACGGTCCAACGAAATCGACTGCAATTTCCTCTTATGGGCTGAACGGCAGGGTGGTCATACGTAGCAGTCTACGTTTCTGTGGGTGATTGATTGAACTCTGGCAAGGAATACAGGATTTGGTTCGCTGTTCGACCATTCTGTGGATGCCGGGTAACCACACGTCTTTGAGTAATCGTTTTATCTTGACGATTCCTTTGTGTTCGATGTTCGCAGGTTCAAATTTTTCACAGCTAACAGTTCCCTTGGTTAACGTCCCAACTTCGTTTCGGTCAGCTGAATCCCAGTTTTCATAGAATTTGTGGATACATTATCCAATCTCGTTCGTGGAGATACAGAAATGGCAGGATGAAGCTTGTCACCTCTGCTATCAAGACTCTAACTTTTTGCACGACACGTAAGATGGCGTCGTGCTGGGATTGGGTCTTTCCAATGATATCATCCTACGGTATGGGGCAACCTGGAGTGGTTTGGTGATTTCAATTGGAACGAGTTATGTTAGCTGGTAGAGTCTTGTAAATGAATGTAGTAATGTTGCGGTCTTCGATACTCAGTTCCAATATCCGGCTCTTAAATCAAGTTCAGCGATGAGATAGTATATTGTCGAAATTGGATGTTTCTCGCCTTCTATGATCTTATATCTACACAAATTTGAACGCCCTCAGACTTTCTGGGCACCACGAAGATTGGGCTGACCCATGGACTGGGTCCGTCTACCTCTTCGATAATGTTCGAAATACTAGCGTCTAGCCCGTCATTCAATATTCAGCCGGGTCCATTGAGGTATTTCCGCGTCCATAATCCAAAGGATTAATACATAATAACATTAGCACCAGATTAAACGGATAAATCATAGTATACATAAAACTAGGCTAATTTCCTGGAAGTCAGAAGCAGTGAAGTTTTCAATGATGCCAGCAAGACATCATGATGTTCCAAAAATATCAAATCCGTATCGCTGATCAGTATTCTTAATCCGTATGATATACTTCGTGAAGTCGTTATGATGTATCTCAGTCACGCTTTGATTGTGACTGTTCAGGACCTTGAAATACATAGGTTCATACGGACTCTAGCTCCGGGTTAAGCGAAATTTGACACAAGTTACCAAACGTACCGCCATAGATCTTGCACGCTCGTATTTTGCTTTCAGCATGCGATATGTATCGCCAAATTTGAGAAACTTCGAAGACTCAAATCTCTGACTCAACATCTGCGCTTACCTGGCACGATATGCCGTCGAAAAAGCTGTTGTTTTGGCTTGGAAGTTAGAATCTACACGCCGATTTACCTTGTTATCCTACTACTTTTCTCACGATTGAATGAAACAAGCGTGGAAATTCCTCCACTATGAACGTCATTGTGACTGACTTACAGCATTGACAATTGTTCAAAAGCTCATAAAGTTCATAAACATCTTGAGCACGAGTAGTATAAATTGTCTGTCACGAATTCCTAACGTTGCCTGGTCGTTGTTCACACTTGTGTGTTGTCCAAAATTACACAATGAATAAGAGACATTCGTGTTGTCAAACACAAGTGGTTAAAGCCTATCTGGCCTGTTTGGTGGGGGTGGGGATGGGGGGCACCAAACTGTTCACCGCAGCACGAGAACGATGAGAACAAGAGAGCTGAAACTTTCTGACTTTTCCGCGAAACTTATTGGTGTCATTTTGAGATTATTAACATATTCCTAGGTGCAAAATGTCATGGCCAAATTTAAAATAGCGCTCATTAGGTGTCCCCAGAAAGTCGCTTTTTCGGACTTTTCTTTTTCTTTTTGTCAATTTTTTTCTTGCACAAAAGGGCATGAGAGTAATTTATATCGGCAAAACTAATTATTCTCTATACATTAATTAGTTTTTGAGAGAATAAAATAGAAAATTTAAAAAAATCGCAAAATCTGTCCAAAAATCGGCGGAAAATGGCTGCCGATAAGATGACATCATCATGGTGGCCATGTTGGATTTTTTACATTTTCTGGTAGTGAATGACCCAGCTATATAGTATGAAATGTTTCAGTTCTCTACTCCAAACGGTAACGAAAATAAATTGGCGAGAGCGAAATGCCCCTCCCCCAGGCTAGGACAGTCTCCAAATCGCCGTCGAATTATGATAGAATCGCCCCATCCGATGATTCATCACTCTCGATGACGTATCAAATGCAAAAATGTAAGTCTTGTAAAATATTTCCTTATGCCTCTGACCTCTCCTACATTATGAATATTCGTCCTGATGAAAGGGATGTAACCTGCCTACTCGATAGAAACTCCGCCGTGTCACATCATGGTAAATTTCATACGAGACTCAGATTTTTAAAGAAAGTTTTGCATTCAACTTTAATATTCATATCACCGTAAGTCATCGAGCGATCCGATCGCGGCTAATCAAATACGGTCATAGCGAGAAAGATGGTGAAACATACCAGAGGCCTGAAGAAACGCAGCATTATATCTTATATTCAATGGGTATCACAGATAGGCATAAATTGTACTCTTACAGCCGACAAATGAATTTTCCCCCCAAAATACACTCAATTAATCAGTTCTCTCCGTCTCCGGAAATGTTCTTGGCCTGGCTAGGCATACATATCCAGAAAACTGCTTTCATTCAACAAAGGTGTTTAAAACATTTTTGATAGTGTACACAGAGTACACAGTTAGTTTCACTAACTTTAGATATGCCAATACTTCCGTTGCTCCAAAATAACTTTACTAATTGTTTCAGCTGCACTTGCGCACTGCTTGTCTTCCGACATAAAATCTGACTGAGCTGTTTCATTCGTAAGAGCGCGGACTACACTCAAAATACACTGAGCCATCGATTCTAAGTTGTACCCGCCTTCCAGAACGAACACTAAACGTCCATTGGTCAATTCCATGAGTTTCCTGGTCATATGAGCATATACTTCCGGTGTAAGGTTGTATTCTCCCACAGGATCTCCTTGAGCTGCATCGAAACCTGCCGATACCAGGAGAATGTCCGGTTTGAATTGTTTCATGATTGGAATTGCTACAGACTGGAAAGCAGCCAGGTATTCGGGATTGCCCATTTTTTCGTCATTCAATGGAATATTCACATTGAATCCTTTCCCTGAAATAGATACGCTCTTCGTGTTATGTACATTGGATGATACCTGAATATAATACAGTGCATTTGAATAATATCAGTTTTCTTCTCTTTGAAATACAGTTAGATTCCTTCACTAAAAATTCTATTGCATAGATTTTTCACTAAATTACTTTATTTTCTCCCTGGTTACTGCATTATCATGGCATCGGATCGTATACTGTCTCCTACTGTCAGATACACCATCGGATTGCACTGGGGTTGAAATCTCAAATCCTTATATAGACTGCGCATACGCACCAGGATTTTTGGTCAAATGCAGTCAGATGGCGTCACACGGACAGTTTAGGAGGTTACTAACTCTTGACAGTGAGAGAATGAGTTACTGTGGGAGAGGGGTTTCTCCTAAGAATCTATACATTGCGAAACATTACAGATATATAGCTAATACAATGAGGATACAATGCAAGTTCATTCTTTGACAGCGATTTACCTTTCCCCCTTCCAACCGCGTGGACGTCACCCTCGGGAAGATGCGGATAATACCGACCGTGATCATACCGATGAAATGAGATGTACAGGACGGAATCTTCGTAGATAATCCAATGTCATGGTTGCAGCAGCCTCCTCTCCGCATGGTGTCCGGGTGGCCTGACGATCGCAAACCCATTGGTCACCTGCAGAAAAAGAATTTCCTTTGAAATCCGCTTCACACCCTAGGAATAAACAAGGGCCTGTTTCGAGTATATCCGCAGTGTAATTCTCGACACGGCTCTTCACATGCCCATATATGGGAGAAAATGGGCTCTACTTGCAAAACTGACAGGAAAATTATCTAAATATGCTTCACAATAGTATCCCATTTAAAAGCATCGACATTTGCTCGACATCGTCACGTTTTTGATAAACTAAAAGACAATCCTCATACTCGCTTTCTTCCAGGTATTAAAATTTGAGTGAAACCGAAAGTACGAAAATTAAATCTAGGATAATAGCGTAAATCTAGGATTATTCAACAGGGGCTTAAATATTTGTATCTAATGCCGCTCAAGCCGTGTGATCATTTGATTGGACGAGTCTCTATTTCATTTGTACTATTTATAAATAATACATAAATGACATTTAATTTAAAAAAAATTAAAATAAGAAAAAAAAATGGAAGCTACAATCTGGGGAAAAAATGAAATAGAAGCATTTCTTTAGACAGAGTTTCTTCCCTTTATTACCTCTGAATTATACATTATGAAACAGGTACTGGGTACAGTCTATGCGGTCATGTCATTCAACAATGTGTCCACAACAAACGCTACAATAAAGCCTGGCTGGGATAATATCATTACCTGGATCACTTTTGATTCTTGTGATGTTTTTAGAAATATGCAGTCAGTACAATTGTCTGTGAGGTCGTACGAATTCTTGTCAGTACGGCGATATCGTTTTCCATCACCCTTCTAACGTTACATTTAATCATTACCGTTGATAATCGGTTAATTATGTTGATTTGTGGGGTCGAAATCACACACAATCTTTATCAATAAAATTTACAATTTAGACACAGATCTTCTCGGCTAAGTTGATTTGAACGGAATGACTGTTAAAATGATCCACCGCCTGTTTTAAGGACAAGCCGTCAAATCGTTATTGCAATGTTATATAATTTTCCAACGTTTTAAAGTAGCCAGTTTTATCGTCGAAATGCTATGAGTCACACACCCCAATGAAGAACAGCGGCAAATTAGAGCAGACCACCTGTCATAACACTTGCCTTATGCGGAAACTATGATCAAAGTAAAGAGGTCAGATGCTATTAATTAGAATGCGCGAAGCGATTGTGTAGTAAATCAACCCTAGTATCTCAACGCATAACTATCTATAAAGTTCTATAAATTAGACCGTTCACGAAACATTCAAACTTAAAAAGATTCATTCTGCTTTGGATATACATAAAAGTCAATGATTTTGATGTGGTGCCTTGCCACAACAGAATGACGCTTAGTGTTCGAAAGTAAAACATATTATGGCTCAAACGTAATCATTATCACATTGGAACTCGCATCTTTTTGTGGGATTCATTTCTATTTAAAAAAATCCGACTGCGCGAAGAGTGAGTTATCAAAAATACCTTTGAAATGCATTTAATTTTATTAACCGTTGTTAATTATCGATCCATTACCATATCGACGGCGTACTTATCCTGCCATAGAAATAGATCATGTGAAATGGCAGGCTATCCCCAAAAAGCCACTGACGGCGAAATAAAACTATGGCAGACTATGCTAAATACGCCAGTGACGGCGTAAAACAAAACGCCATTTTTTGTTGTCATATTCTTTACTTCGACTGTAGTGAGTTTAACCCACCGTTGTAATTTAAACTCAATTTTAACCCCTACGCTCTCATTGGACGCGGTTTTGAATAATCCGTATCCCTGATTCGCTCAATTTCAACGCCAGCCTGTCGACCTTCAACCTATCACCTCTAACCTTTGCCCTTGACCTTCTGACGTCATTCTCTCTTCCTTATTAAGTAGCAAGTATTATATCCACCGGACAGCAACTTATGTCAATACCCAAATAGACTGATAGTCCTACAGTCTAATCCAGGATAATCCTGCAGATACCATCCTACATTGTCGGATACAACATTATACATGCACTTGAAGAGTGTAGTCTCGGAGTCATTTCCGAAAATAAATCGAAGAATTTCAATATGGACTGGTATGTAATTAATAATGCAATACCAAATATTCCCGCTACGCAATCAGCCACAATATACTTGCCTGATTAGTCACAACAGCTTCTGCCAAACTGAGACATCCTCCAACTGCAGCAGCTGCAGATTTGTATGTGTCGTCACAAATGTATGTTGGCCAAGTCTCCGGAATGCTGCACTCGTAATTTGTATCAGCTGATCGGTAACCTTTGACCTCTGCTATGTATTGCCGTCCATGGACCAGGTTCAACTCATCGTCGGTAGCAATCCTGTTAAGAGGGCGATATTTCACCAGTACGTTAATCAGACTTTCTTAAAGGAATAGAACACGTTAATTTTCAAAAGTCAGAATTTGCTTAAATTTTCAGTAATAACTCGTTAGGCTAAGATATTACAAATCGTAAAATACAAGTTGGGGTCACCATAATCGTTGTGGAAATGCCGCGTAATTTGTTTAGGCACCCTGTATATCATTGGATTCAAATACATTCTTCCCTAACACCGCTTTGACATTCGACTTCATGCACATTCACCCTGACACTGCTGTGACACTCGATTTCACATACATTTCTCCCTGACGCTGATATGACACACAGCTACAGCCTGTGTTCATGTTTAAAGCGCATTTTACTGATTTCCCAAAGTCAAATGTTCTTTACTGTACAAAATGAAATAAAATTTATTTAATGTGAAATTAAAATGGGCGGTCAACATACTATTATTTTAGGGACAGCAGTTTATCAAATAAATGGAGCCTTTTAAGCCGTATCCAGGAGGGGGTATAGAGGTAGATGGATGGAAGTGCATAGGAAAATAATCTTCGGGATCGCCTCCAACGCATTCGTGAGGCTGCCCTTTTTGCTGGAATTGATTTGGTATGAATTGATGGGGCACAAAAACCATAATCTCTAAACTAAGGAGCGTGGATCGCGTGGATCTTCCATGTAGGAAATCACGAAACGCGGGATGTAGTAGTACAGCCAGTGTGAGATTATTTTCAGGGGCGAGAGTTTACAACGACAATCACGGACAGCGAGACGTTTGGTTTGAGGCTATTATCTTGACCGACAGTTTACAGCGAGTCTAAAGTGGCGAATTCTATGATACGACAGATTGCTGTCACAGTTTAAATGGTTGTTTCAGTCTGAAACCGTTTTTTCTATGTGACAGTTTGCAGCGCCAATTTGACAAGGTATATTCCGTCAGACGACAGATTGCTAGGACAGTTTGAAACTGTTTTTTTTTTTCGGGCGGCAGCTTGCAGCGACATTTTGAAACAGTTTTTCCTGGCCGACAGTTTCCAGCGACACTTCGGCAAGGTATTTTCTGTCGGATGACAAATTGCAGCGACATTTTGAAACTATTTTTCCTGGGCGACAATTTGCAGCGACACTTTGACCAGATATATTCTGTCAGACGACAGCTTGCTGCGACAGCTTGAAAGTGTTTTTTTCTGGACGACAGATTGCAGCGACACCTTGACAAGTTATATTTTGTCGGACGACAGATTCTTGAGACAGTCTGAATGTAATTTCCCTGAGCGACAGTTTCCTGCGACACAGCGACAAGGTCAAAATATTTATATATTCAGCTTGTGACTTAATTGTTATGCGAAATATCACCAACCAGTACTGTGCGGTTCACAACAGAACAGTACTGGCAGGAAAGGTCCTGTCACCAGCAGGTTTACTGTGCAGTAACCGCACAGTTTGCATCTGCTGGTTACCAACCGGTGGACGACTGGACAATACCATTCAGTGGGCAACTGGACGGTTACCAGATAGTTACTGTATGGTAACTGGTCGGTAACTGACAGATAACCAGCAGGTTAACAACCTGTCCGTAGCCAGGCGGTAAACGTTCAGTACTGTCTGGTAACTGAACAGTGCCTGCCAATAAAACAGTCAGTTACTGGTTCATTTTTAAATGCACAGTACTGCAAGGGGACCTTTACTGCCAGTTTTGTTCAGTTGTGGACTGCACGGTACTGGCTGGTGAAGATAACCAGATGAAAATAGCTGGTGAAAGTTTGGCTGTGTAACACTGACACTGTTTTGACACGACTTCACTTACATTCCTCCCTAACACCGCTTTCACACTCGGCTCCACGTACATTCGTCCCTAACTCTGCTTCGACACTCGACTTCATGTACATTCCTCAATACAAATACAGGTACACTCTGGTGGAGAAATATGTTTATAGCTGAAACGAACCTGAACATGATATTTATGAAACATACTTAACCCTAAGTATTAAACCCGCTTTAAATGACACTCGACTTCACATACGTTCCTCACTAACACCGTTTTATCATTCGTTTACATGTACTTTCATCCGTAACATCGCTTTGACATTGGACTTCACATACATGCCTCCAAAATGCCACTTTGGCATTCGACTTCACATACCTTCCTCCCTAACACCGCTTTGACAATCGACTTCACGCACATTCACCCTGACACTGCTGTGACACTCGACTTCACATACATTTCTCCCTGGCTCCGATTTGACACACAACTACAGGATCACTTTGGTGAAGAAAAGTTTTTTTATAGCAGAAAAGAACCTGAATATGATAGTTATGATTCATACCTAAGTCCTAAACAGCTTTAATTGACACTTGACTTCACATAAATTTCTGCCTAACACCGACACGACTAAAACGTACCTTCGTTCCTAATATCACTTTGAGATTCGACTTCTTGTACATTTCTTCCTAACACCGCTTTGACATTTGACTTCACTTACATTCGTCCCCAACACTTGCTTTGACATTCGACTTCACTTACATTCCTCCCTAACACCGCAATGACACTCTATTTCACTTACATTCTCCCTAACAGCGCTTTGACACTCGACTTCACGTACATTCCTCTCTAACACCCGCTTTGACACTCGACTTCACGTACATTCCTTCCTAACACCGTTTGACATTTTACTTCGCGTACATTCCTCTCTAACACCGCTTTGACACTCGACTTCAAGTACTTTTATCCCTAACATCGATTTGACACTCGACTTCACGTACATTCCTCGTTAACTCCGAATTGACACACAAGACAGGTCCACTTTGGTGGATAAATATGTTTTTCAGAGCTGAAACGAACCTGGACATAATAGTTATGAAACTTACCTTACCCTATGTCATAAACCACTTTGACACTCGATTTCACATAACCTGTATTCCTTCATAACACTATCTTGACGCTCGTCTTCATGGGGCATCCGTGGGTTTCCCGGGTGTAAAAAGGAATAAGACCCCACTCGTGGGATTCCCGGGTGTATAAAAGAATAAAACCCTACCCATGGGGTTCCCGGATGCGAAAAGGAATAGGACCCAACGTCGTGATATGACTGAAATATAGTTGAAAGCGACGTTAAATGGTATTCACTCACTCACACTCACTTGCATTCCTCCCTAACACATACACTTTGCTGGAGATTATTTTGACAGCAGAAACTAACCTGAATGCGATAGTTATGAAACATACCTAACCCTAAGTTCTAATGCCGCTTTGACACGTGTCTTCACGTACATTCCCCGCTAACACCGCTTTGAAACTCAACTTCACATACATTCCTCCCAAACACCGCTTGACATACGACCTCGGGTACATTCCTCTCTAAAACCGCTTAGAGACTCGACATAACGTACATATTTACCTAACCCCACTCTGACACTCAACTGCATGTGAATCTTCCCCTGACAGATACACTCTGCTGAAGAAGTGATATGTTTTTATAGCTGAAATAAAGCAGAATGTGATACTTATGAAATATACAGACTCTTAGCCACCGTAGAATGATTTTAGATTTGTCACTTTTACATGGTATTGTCAATGCACGTTTTAACTGTTCTTATCTTCTTAGTCAGATTCCATTTTACGCTCCCTCAAGGAGACTTCGTAACTCTCAGCCATTTTATATACCCTTTTCTAGAATCGATCTTAGAAAACACTCGTTTGTCCCTCGTGTTTTAAGACAATATAATTATGTTTGTAACCTGGTGGACGTTGATCTTTTCACCCCCAAGCAGAGTTTTAAACGGTGTATCAATAGTTACTTTTACAATATACAAAACTAATTTTATTCATTGAAACTCACATTTATGTAAACTCGTATATTGTTTTACGGTTGTTGTATATGTTTTTATTTAACTATGTTCTACAATGCTTCTTAAATTATGCAAGCTCACTTGTTAAATTATGCGCACAATATGTATCTTAAATATCCAACTCATGCAACCTGTATATAGCGTTTTAATAACCTGTAATTGGATTTCGGTCCGTCGGTTATTTATTGAATAAATAAAAAAATAAAAAAAAGATAGTGCCACGGCACTGTAGCTCATCTGGCTGTAACTGGCAAAAGTAGCTGTAAGAATATTTTACTAAAGAACTGCAACAGCTGAGTTTCTAACTGGTGTTGTCCCCCCTGAACACTAAATGATCCATGCAGTAATTTCCTGGGATTTCATAACAAAGTTTCATGGGAAATTCAAGATGCGGCCATATTGGTTTTCGAAATGGACCAAAAAGGGTATCTAGCACAACCGGATCACAAGGTAAACCTGTGTACCCAATTTGACAAAGATCCATGCAGTAATTTCCTGAGAATTCACGGTAACAAAATTTCATGGGTAATTCAAGACGGCTGCCTGGTGGCCATATTGAATTTTCGAATCGGACCACAAAAGGTATCTTGCACAACTAGATCCCAAGGGAAACCTGTGTACCATATTTGAGAAAGATCCATGCAGTACTTTCTGAGAAATCGCGATATGTTTCATGGGGAAATTCAAGATGGTGGCCTGGTGGCCATATTGGACTTTCGAATCAAATCACAAAAGGTATCTTGCACAACTAGACCCAAAGCGGAACCTGTGTACCGAATTTGAGAAAGATCCATGCAGTACTTCCAGAGAAATCACGATAACAAAGTTTCATAGGGAAATCCAAGATGGCTGCCTGATGGCCATATTGGTTTTCTGAATCGGACCACAAAAGGTATCTTGCACAACTAGACCCCAAGGGGAACCTGTGTATCAAATTTGAGAAAGATCAAAGCAGTAGTTCCTGAGAAATCGCGATAAAGTTTCAAGGGAAAATCCAAGATGGCTGCCTGGTGGCCATATTGGACTTTCGAATCGGACCACAAAAGGTATCTTGCACAACTAGACCCCAAGGGGAACCTGTGTATCAAATTTGAGAAAGATCAAAGCAGTAGTTCCTGAGAAACCGCGATAACAAAGTTTCAAGGGGAAATCCAAGATGGCTGCCTGGTGGCCATATTGGACTTTCGAATGAAATCACAAAAGGTATCCTGTGTACCAAATTTGAGAAAGATCCATGCAGTACTTCCAGAGAAATCACGATAACAAAGTTTCATAGGGAAGTCCAAGATGGCCGCCTGATGGCCATATTGGATTTTCGAATCTGAGCGAAAAAGGTATCTTGCACAACTAGACCCCAAGGGGAACCTGTGTACCATATTTGAGAAAGATCCATGCGGTACTTTCTGAGATATCGCGATAACAATGTTTCATGGGGAAATTCAAGGTGGCCGCCTGGTGGCCATATTGGATTTTTGAATCAGACCACAAAAGGTATCTTGCACAACTAGACCCAAAGGGGAACCTGTGTACCGAATTTGAGAAAGATCCATGCAGTGGTTCCTGAGAAATTGCGATAACAAATTTCATGGGGAAATCCAAGATGGCCACCTAGTGGCCATATTGGATTTTTGAATCGGACCGAAAAGGTATCATGTACCAGTAGACCCCAACGGGAACCTGTGTACCAAATTTGTGAAAGATTCATGCAGTACTTCCTGAGAAATCATGATAACAATGTTTCATGGGGAAATCCAGGATGGCCGCCTGGTGGCCACATTGGATTTTTTAATCGAAGCAAAAAAGGTATCTTGTACAACTAGATCCCAAGGGGAACCCGTGTACCAAATTTGAGAAAGATCCATGCAGTAGTTCCTGAGAAATCGCGATAACAATGTTTCATGGGGAAATCCAAGATGGCCGCCTGGTGGCCATATTGGATATTCAAATTGGAGTAAAGTACACATGTTGTACAACTAGACCCAAAGGGGAACCGGTGTACCAAATTTGAGAAAGATCCATGAAGTAGTTACTGAAAAATAATGATGACAAGATTTCACTGGCAAATTCAAGATGGCCGCCATGGCGGCCATATTTAAAATCATATCGACACCGCATGAACAAATTCTGGTGTACTCATTTGGGGGAACAGATGAGTTAAAATAAAAAAAATCCCTTACCCGAAGTCGCAATCCCTCTTTGACCTGCGACTTCACGCACGTTCCTCCCCAACACCGCTTTGACATTCGACTTCACGCACAATTTCCCCTAACACCGCTTTGATACTGGTCTTCACACACAGCACTCCCCAACCCCGGTCCGACATTAGACTACAGGTGCACTTTGGTGGAGAATTTATATGGCTTGATAGGTAAAAGGAACCTGTCAGTTAAGAAACATAACTAACACGAGTCCTAATCCAACTTTGACACTGGAGTTTACGTACATTCCTCTCTAACACCTCTTTGAAACTGGACTTGATGACCATTCCTCCCTAACAGCGCTTTGACACACAACGACAGGTCCACTTTGTGTTTTTATGGCTGAAACTAACCTGAACGTGATAGTTATGAAACATACCTAACCCTAAGTCCCAATCCCGCTTTAATTGACACTCGATTCCACATACATTCCTCCCTAACGCCGCTGTGACACTTGACTTCTTCCCTAATAAAAAGTTTCAAACTGTCGGAGCAATCTGTCGTTCAGGAAAAACATCCAAACTGTCGTAGCAATCTGTCGTCCGACAGATACCTTGCCAAAGTGTCGGTGCAAACTGTCGCCGAAGGAAAAGAGAGCCAAACTGTCGCTCTAAACTGTCGTCTGAGAAGATTTTCCATCTCAAACTCCTCCACCGCCCCCTTATAATTGTTTCCTTTTTCCTTTCGTGATCAACAGTTTCAAACTGTCGCAGCAATCTGTCGTCCGGCAGAATACATCTTGTCAAAGCGTCGCTGCAAACCGTCGCCGAGGAAAAAGAGAGTTAAACTCAAACCCATTCACCATCATTATAATTGTTTCTTTTTATATTGTTTGGGGGCGGCCCCCATTATCCGTTCGTGATCACTTACATGGAGGACATACCCACCACGCCGCCTGACCATTGAATGTGACAGTCCCAGCTTTAGGTCGGAGATAATTGACTTTCGAACATCCACTTTCCTTCGGAAGAAATCTTTTTTTCTCATTGTTTTACTTTAATTAATAGACGTGGTCGTGTCACCCGTTCCCGCACATGCTACATCACCCCTTCTCGCCTCATCCTCGCCCCCCAGATATTTCGCCCGTTCAGCTGTCACAAGCAAACACCCCCTCTTTCACTCCCCTCTTCTCCCACAAATTATATCTCTCATTACATTATATCAGCCGTCTAAACAAAGTCTAAACAGATCTGGTGTAAACATGGAAATCGATGGTGACCGTTACAGGTTTCTAGATTATATTGCATTCATGATCTACATGAATCAATTTCAATTCAATTTCAATACGATCTCTGCACTGGTGGCATAGACCAAGGGGAGACAACTCCCCCAAGGAGGGACAACTCCAATCAGTGGTTGATCGCGTAGGTGTATTAAAACAAATCTATTATGTCATAGGCTATCTAAAGTTCTAATCTCTAGTTGTTTCCGTTCTCGAGATAACGGCTAGCCCCTGTTCCATTGGTTAATTGAAGTCGCCTTGTCGAAATAAGATAAAAATGAATCACATTGGTTTACAAATTGCTACTACCACAATGCGAATATTCATTGTTGGCACAAAGGCTACCTTCATTTCCCCACCCAATCTACATTTTCATCATCCTCGCGAGCCAGTGTATCTACTGATCTGTTAGAATCGATACACTGGATTGGTTAGTCACGCATACCAGTTCTGGATATAAATTGATCAAGCGGTTTCCTCTAAATCAAACCAATCAGTGAACGCACTAAGCTAGTTGATTACGCCAATCCGCTGCGAGGTATGATATGTGACAGATTTGAATTTTATCGCGGGGCCAAACTGCTTTGCTGTCAGGCTGAAATCGACTTCGACACGCTGATCCAAAACAAGCACGTGGGATGAAATGTACAAGATTGTATAAGAGGCATCTGCTCAAGAACTCATTTAAATAACCATACTGTCCAGGTAAATCCTCTGCGAGGATTTAGGATTTACCTGGACTTGTGAAGATGCATTTTCATGTATGGGCCTTGGATCTGCAATGAAGTATTGTTATTATTACCTTCCAGGAATACGGATGAATTTGTCCAGGATTCCGGATTGTTGCAAAATTTCGTAAATATACGTTATTCGGTGAGGGTTTTCCACGTGGTTTGCGTCACGCGGGTCAGAGTGAAGTGTCATAATTTCGTCATAGACAAATCCGGGCTTCGTCATCTTTTCGTGATCAAGTTTTTGACAATCTTGACATCGAAACTGTTAAGATAGAAACAACAGAAATACGGTATATATCTAATGGAGTAAATTATTACTAAAATACAATAAAATAAAATTGTTCGATTCGTTCATTGCTTTGGAAGCTGGTATAATTTCGGGGTTTTTTGTTTTGTTTTTTTTGTTTTGACGAATATTTCAACATTCAAGCAATGAACCGTGTCTTTTTCTACTGAAAATGTCACACGTCGAACAACTGACCGGGCTGGATTATCAAACGCTATGACATCATCGTTATCTGTTTATTTCAAGATTGTTACGAACACATTGTACTATGTACTTCAGATGACCTTTTGTTAACCTTCTTTTATGTTTTAATAAATCACACACTTCCATATCACATCGTGTAAATGGATGGATGGGTGGATGGATGTACTTGGGCACTCCATCGCCTCCACGCAATCCGTACCCCTTCCCCCTCTCCCTCCCCCCGCAAACCGACGTTAAGCGTGGCCTCTAATTCTGTAGTCATCAGTAGTAAGGAGGGAGCATTTGGACTCCCATTTTCCAGGGAGGTAACTCTTGGTGCCATTTTTTCCAGGTTAAAGGTATAGCGGACGCCACATCGCCTTTCACCTCTGTGGCGTCTGTGGCGCCAGGGGGCGCCACCAGCTCAAGGTCACGTGGAGGTCAAAAGTAGTTCCGGCAACCTGTAACCTTTGTATTCCTCCGCGGACAGAAAGTAGTCTCAATGGGTTTTTCCCACAATGTCGTGGGTGATCAAATTCTCCTGCAATCTCCGGCAATCTTCAGGGGCGAGAGTGGTCCCTAGTGTACCGATTGGGTTGTAATAGGTATCAATGTGAAGCATTCGTGAAGGCGTATCCGACGGGCTGGGTGTGGGGATGAAATATCGTCATTCTGCGCATGCGCGGTAGACCAAGGGTATGGAAATAGCCGTTTTGGGGTCTAGGGGAGCCACTAGTGGTCCGATTGGGTTGTATGAGGTATCAATGTGAAGCCTATGTGAGGGGGCATCCGAGGGGCTGGGTGTGAGGTTGGAATATGGTCATTCTGCGCATGCCCGGTAGACCAAGGGTATGGAATACACGTTTTGGGATCTAGGGGAGCCCCTAGTGGGTCGATGGAGTCGTATGAGGTATCAATATGTGAAGCATTCGTGAAGGCGCATCCGACGGGCTGGGTGTGGGGATGAAATATCGTCATTCTGCGCATGCGCGGTAGACCAAGGGTATGGGAATAGACGTTTTGGGGCCGAGTGGGGGCCCTACTGGACCGATGGGGTCGAGTGAGGTATCAATGTGAAGCCTATGTGAGGGGCATCCCACTGGGTGGATGTGGGGGCGGAATATCGTCATTCTGCGCATGCGCAATAGAGAAAGGGTATGAAAATAGACGTTTTGGGGTGTAGGTGAGCCCCTAATGAGCCGATGGAGTTGAGTGAGGTATCAATGTCAAGCCTATGTGAGGGTGCATCCGATTGGACTAGGGTCTCGGCCGTTGTCAACAGTCTGCGCATGTGCAGACAGGAAATTCTGAGAAAAGGGTGTGGACATAGACGTGTTAGGGTTTAGGTGAGCCCCTAATGATCCTATGGTGTCGCATGAGGTATCAATGTGAAGCTGTCGTGGGAGCATCCGCCTGGGCTAGTGTGTCGTTCGTTATCAATAGTCTGCGCATGCGCAGTCTGGCCGTAGTATAGAAATAGACGTGTTGGGGTTTAGGTGGGCCCCTATTCGGCCGATGGGATCGAGTGAGGTATCCATGTGAAGCAGTCGTGAGGGAGTATCCGACGGGCTGGGTGTGACGTGGAACTGACGTCATTCTGCGCATGCGCAGTAGAGAAAGTCTATGGAAATAGACATTTTGGCGCCGACAGGGGTCACTATGGGTCCGATGGAGTCGTTAGTCCCATACTGGCTATATGGGGGTATAGGTTCAACCTGAAAAATTCACACACGCTCATTGTGATATGGGTTGTTTGGTCTTGTTTTTCACGTCTCGTCATTTAGAACATGATGGGAAGGGTCCCGGAGCGAAACGGTGAAATTTTTGGAAAAAGCTCACCGAGGCCTGGGTAGGCCCATAGGCTGGCTATGGGGTATAGGTCCAACCTGGGAAATGCACACACGTTCATTGTGATATGGGTTGTTTGGTCTTGTTTTTCACGTCTCGTCATTTAGAACACGATGGGAAGGGTTTCGAAGCGAAACCGTGAAATTTTTGGAAAAAGTTCACCGAGGCCTGGGTAGGCCCATAGGCCTATACTGCATGGCTATGGAGCTATAGGTCCATACGGGGTGAACGTTTTGGGGTCTAGGTGAGCCCCTTATGATCCTATGGTGTCGTATGAGGTCTGATTTTGAAGCTCCCGTGGAGTTTGCAATGTATCGACTAATGGTTCGTCCGTGTGCAATAGTCTGCGCATGCGCAGTCATGCCGTAGTATAGAAAGCAGGCTTGTTGGGGGGCATGTGGGGGTGTGTTTGGGGTAGAGATGGACTACTATGGGTCCAAATGGGTCGTGGGAGGTGTCAAAGTGAAGCTTGTGTGGGGTAGAGTCAGAATGGCGTATTTTAAGTGCAAGTCGCGTCAATCTGCGCATGCGCAGTTGGTGTAGTAAGTAAAGTGGTCATATCGGGGGTGCGTGAAGGTGTGTTTGGGGTAGAGAGGGACCATCCTTGGTCCGATTGTGTCGTGGGAGGTGTTATCTTGTAGCTCTCGGGGTGTACATCCCGATTTGAGGGATGTTCACGTCATCTGTGACGACATCAGTAGGAGTAGTAGTGAAAGTGGGCATTTTGGGGCAGTGAAGGAAGGTATTTGGTGTAGAGATGGACCATCCATATCTGTCACACATTATACCACATCTTTGTTGTGTTATACCACATCTGTCCTGCATTATACCATATATGTCCTGTATTATACCATACCTGTCCTATGTTATACAATATCTGTCCTGTATTATACCAAATCTGTCCTGTATTGTACCATATTTGTTCTCTATTATACCATATATGTCCTGTATTATACCAAATCTGCCCTGTATTATACAGTATCTGTCCTGTATTATACCAAATCTGTGCTGTATTATACCAAATCTGTACTGTATTATACAATATCTGTCCTGTGTTATACCATATCTGTGCTGTATTATACAATATCTGTCCTGTATTATACAATATCTGTCCAGTATTCTGCAATATATGTTCTGTATTTTACCAAATCTGTCCTGTATTATACAGTATCTGTCCTGTATTGTACCATATATGGCCTGTATTATACCATATCTGCTCTGTATTATACAATAGTTCTCCTCTATTATACCATATCTGTGCTGCATTATACCATATCTGTCCTGTATTGTACCATATATGTCCTGTATTATACAAAATCTGTGCTGTATTATGCAATATTTGCCCTCTATTATACCATATCTGTGCTGTATTATACCATATCTGTCCTGAATTATACCATATCTGTGCTGTATTATGCAATATCTGTCCTGTGTTATACAATATCTGTCCTGTATTATACCAAATCTGTCCTGTTTTGTACCATATTTGTCCTGTATTATACAATATATGTTCTGTATTATACCAAATCTGTACTGTATTATACAGTATCTGTCCTGTATTATACCAAATCTGTGCTGTATTATACAATATATGTTCTGTATTATACCAAATCTGTCCTGTATTATACAGTATATGTCCTGTATTATACCAAATCTGTGCTGTATTATACCATATCTGTCCTGTATTGTACCATATATGTCCTGTATTATACAATATATGTTCTGTATTATACAATCGGATAGCCGTTGTCGTGAATAACAACAAGTTCAGCAATGTTCATGCAGTTTATTATCCCCAATGTTACATCATACCCGGGCTGGGGGAGCCGCCCTGGGCATGTTTGGTATGTTCACAGCAAAACAAATTGAAATATCAAACACCATGTTTTATTATTTAACGCACCGTCACATTAGGTACAAGTGTTTACTGAGCTCAAGTCAACGATCAGCATGTAGACATATAGAGTATGTTCGGCATGTTATGGTATCATCAGTGCATGGGTGAAGCATTCAGCCGATGGGGTGGTCGGTCAGCTTGGTAACGAAAAACGTAACATTGGTCACCTTCTCCACTGTCCACTTGGTGTTGGGGCGTTGTTGTTGGGCCCATTCCAAGGGATCCACGGTGTCCAGTTTCTCCAGCATCGTCTCTAACGACACTCGGTTAATGATGGTAAACGGTTGGTCAAATACCTGGATGTTCCTGCTCGGGTAAAAGTATCGGACTTGGACTGTCTCCTTATGCTGCAGCACATTCGCCAGATTCAATCGCCAGATTCAATCTGAAGGCCGTAGTTTGGTCGTTGAAGATGGCTTCCACGTAGCTACGTAGACGGGCGAGGTCGGTCAGTCGGAAATTGTAGATATCTTGAGTAGGGCGATGACGGTAGAAACAGTGCCGGATCATGGGCCAATGGCGCCGATAGATGTCACTCACTGGATGGTCTTCGTGAAACAGATCGCTAGGAACATTTATGGGCTCGTCCAGAAAATGTTCGATGTTGTCAGGCGTATGACTCGAAACCGTAACGGTGGGGTCCGGCTGGATATCCAGGCTCTTCTGAACTGTGGGTATAGGCGGGCTCTCCGTCATCGCATCACCAGTGGCGTTCGTCTCCCCCGGCTCATCTTCACTGGGTCTGACCTTCCACGGCTCCTCTTCAGTGGAAAGTTGTCGCCCAAACCGTAGAGACGGGGCATGAATCAAACGCTGATGGCGTCTTAACTGACCGCGTCGTTTGAAGAGTTGACCACAATCCTTACAGTGTTCCGTCGCGCCCTCGTGGAATGAGCGTTCGTGGCGCAGTAAAGGATCCTTCCGATTAAATGACCGTGCGCAGGTTATACAAGTATACCGTGCATCGTTGTGGGTGGAGGCCTTGTGGCGGTGCAAGTCGTGCAGACGAGTAAACTGCTTCTGCCAAGTTGTGCAAGTGAACATCTTGGTGGTTGACAGAGTGTCTGATGAAACGGCAAGGCCGCTTCCCTTTTATAGCACGCTAGCTGGTGATCTATTTTTAGTACACTCAGTTCAACTATCCCCAAGTCGAGGGCCGAGCCGTGACATCTTCGGTAACCTCCGTGTCTCTTCGGGCACCTCCGTGACATCTTCGGCCACCTCCGTGTCTCTTCGGTCACCTCCGTAACTACCCGGCTGTTCCCGTGTAAACCCGGATGGATCTCCGTGTCTCTTCGGTGACCTCCGTGACATCTTCGGTCACCTCCGTGTCTCTTCGGCCACCTCCGTACCGTCAACGATCAGCATGTAGACATATAGAGTATGTACGGCATGTTATGGTATTCATCAGTGCATGAGTGACGCATTCAGCCGATGGGGGTGGTCGGTCAGCTTGGTAACGAAAAACGTGGCATTGGTCACCCTCTCTACGACCCATTGTGTGTTGGGGCGTTGTTGTTGGGCCCATTCCAAGGGATCCACGGTGTCCAGTTTCTCCAGCATCGCCTCTAGCGACGCCTGGTTAATGATGGTAAACGGTTGGTCAAATACCCGGATGTTACTGCTCGAGTAAAAATATCGGCCTTGGTCTGTGTCCTTATGCTGCAGCACATAACCAAGCGCCAGATTCAACTTGAAGGCCGTAGTTTGATCGTTGAAGATGGCTTCCACGTAGCTGCGTAGACGGGTGAGGTCGGTCAGTCGGAAATTGTAGATATCTTGACTAGGGCGATGACGGTAGAAACAATGCCGGATCATGGGCCAATGGCGCCGATAGATGTCACTCACTGGATGGTCTTCGTGAAACAGATCGCTAGGAACATTTATGGGTTCGTCCACGAAGTGTACTTTGCCCTCCACGTCGTACAAAATCTGGCCCAAGGTCTTGTCGTCGGAATTTGACTGTTGAATTAGGGCGACATCATCATCGGCCCTCGTGCGATGGGTGGGAGTTCCCCCTGTCTCGATATTGATGCCTACGGGCTCTTCTACCTGCAAACGTGGCTGCGGAACAGGGTGTCGTGTGCGTTGGTGTCGCAGCAACTGACTGGTCAGTTTGAAATGCCGACCACATTCTTCGCATGGACGCTTGGGTACTTCATGGCGTGCACGTCTGTGGCACTGTAAATGATCCGGGCGCTGAAACGACAGTGTACATATCGTACATCTATACCGGGCGGTTCCTTCGTGTTTGGTAGCCTCATGGCGGCGCAAGTCGTGCAGACGAGTGAATGATTTCGAGCACGTAGTACAAGTGAACATCTTGATGGTTGACAGAGTGTCTGATGACACGGCCAAGCCGCTTCCCTTTTATAGCACGCTAGCTGGTATCATGTTCGGGCACCTCCGTGTCAATTCGGTGATCTCCGTGACATCTTCGGTGACCTCCGTGTCTCTTCGGGCATCTCCGTGACATCTTCGGTGACCTCTGTGACATCTTCGGGCACCTCTGTGTCTCTTCGGCCACCTCCGTGTCTTTTCCGGAAGTGACCGAAGAGACTCGGAAGTGAACGACATAGTGGGGAAAACCCCACAGACAGGTCAGTACATGTGCTATCATGTTCACACTCCGTCACCGAAAAGACACGGACTGAAGGTGGCGGATCTCGCCCGGTGGTGGTGGTGGTAGTGGGAGCTCCCGTGTGGCAGAGCTCTTGGAGCTCAAAGCGTGTGGAGCTCAGAGCTCGGAAGTGACATTTGCATATGACCTCTGTGAGGTCACTTCCGCTTCCGTTCACGAGAACGGAACTGACCTTTGACCCCGGCGCGCGCTAACAATACCAAATAAAATTGCGCGCCGGATCATTTACAGTGCCACAGACGTGCACGCCATGAAGTACCCAAGCGTCCATGCGAAGAATGTGGTCGGCTTTTCAAACTGACCAGTCAGTTGCTGCGACATCAACCCACACGACACCCTGTTCCGCAGCCACGTTTGCAGGGTAGAAGAGCCCGTAGGCATCAATATCGAGACAGGGGGGACTCCCACCCATCGCACGAGGGCCGATGATGATGTCGCCCTAATTCAACAGTCAAATTCCGACGACAAGACCTTGGGTCAGATTTTGTACGACGTGGAGGGCAAAGTACACTTCGTGGACGAACCCATAAATGTTCCTAGCGATCTGTTTCACGAAGACCATCCAGTGAGTGACATCTATCGGCGCCATTGGCCCATGATCCGGCACTGTTTCTACCGTCATCGCCCTACTCAAGATATCTACAATTTCCGACTGATCGACCTCACCCGTCTACGCAGCTACGTGGAAGCCATCTTCAACGATCAAACTACGGCCTTCAAGTTGAATCTGGCGCTTGGTTATGTGCTGCAGCATAAGGACACAGACCAAGGCCGATATTTTTACCCGAGCAGTAAACATCCGGGTATTTGACCAACCGTTTACCATCATTAACCAGGCGTCGCTAGAGGCGATGCTGGAGAAACTGGACACCGTGGATCCCTTGGAATGGGCCCAACAACAACGCCCCAACACACAATGGGTCGTAGAGAGGTGACCAATGCCACGTTTTTCGTTACCAAGCTGACCGACCACCCCCATCGGCTGAATGCGTCACTCATGCACTGATGAATACCATAACATGCCGTACATACTCTATATGTCTATATGCTGATCGTTGACGGTACGGAGGTGACCGAAGAGACGGAGGTGACCGAAGATGTCACGGAGGTCACCGAAGAGACACGGAGATCCATCCGGGTTTACACGGGAACAGCCGGGTAGCTACGGAGGTGACCGAAGAGACACGGAGGTGACCGAAGATGTCACGGAGGTCACCGAAGAGACACGGAAATCCATCCGGGTTTACACTGGAACAGCCGGGTAGTTACGGAGGTGCCCGAAGAGACACGGAGGTTACCGAAGATGTCACGGCTCGGTCCTCGACTTGGGGATAGTTGAACTGAGTGTGCTAAAAATAGATCACCAGCTAGCGTGCTATAAAAGGGAAGCGGCCTGGCCGTTTCATCAGACACTCTGTCAACCACCAAGATGTTCACTTGCACAACTTGCCAGAAGCTGTTTACTCGTCTAGATAATTTACGACGCCACGAGGCCTCCATCCACAACGATGCTCGGTATACTTGTACAACCTGCGCACGGTCATTCAATCGGGAGGATCATTTACTGCGCCACGAACGCTCATTCCACGAGGGCGCGACGGAACAGTGTAACGGTTGTGGTCAACTCTTCAAACGACCCAGTCAGTTAAGACAGCACCAACGTTTGATTCATAGTCCATCACCACGGTATGAGCGACAACTTTCCACTAAAGAGGCACCCATGAGGGTCAGACCTAGTGAAGATGAGCCCGGGGAGACGAATGCCACTGGTGATGCGATCACGGAGAGCCCGCCTATACCCACAGTTCAGAAGAGCCTAGATATCCAGCCGGTCCCTAGCATTACTGTTCCCAGTCATACGCCTGACAACAACGAACATTAACTGGAAGATGCGGTGGATGTTCCCAGCGATCTCTTACAGGACGCCCATCCAGTGAGTGACATCTATCGTCGCCATTGGTCCATGATACGGCACTGTTTCCACCGTCATCGCCCTATTCAAGATATCTACAATTTCCGACTGACCGACCTCGCCCGTCTACGTAGCTACGTGGAAGCCATCTTCAACGACCAAACTACGGCCTTCAGATTGAATCTGGCGTTTGGTTATGGAACAGGAGCAGGAACATCCAGGTATTTGACCAACCGTTTACCATCATTAACCGAGTGTCGCTAGAGACGATGCTGGAGAAACTGGACACCGTGGATCCCTTGGAATGGGCCCAACAACAACGCCCCAACACCAAGTGGACAGTGGAGAAGGTGACCAATGTTACGTTTTTCGTGACCAAACTGACCGACCACCCCATCGGCTGAATGTATTCACCCATGCACTGATAGATACTCAGAATGCACAAACAACTATCTGAGGATATGTTGCCTCAACGGTATCCTGGGCTGCCCGACGATGATTAGAATAAACGGTTCAAAGCGAACATGGCCGAAGATGGAACTTTCTGAAATGGAGACTTCTGATTGGACAAGAATACATCTAACGGACAGGAACGAATATGACAGATGCAAATGGTGGCCTCTGATTGGACAAGAGTCTTCTTGAATTGTAAATATACCCAACGCGGCTCCCCCAGCGTGGGTATGATGTAACATTGGGGAGAATAAACTATATGAAAAAACTTCTTGTTGTTGTTGTTCTCTCATGTCTCATCCTTGTTGTTGTTGTTGTACTGTCTCCGGTCTGTTAAGGCGTAACGACGGACGTCACTGCATTTCGAAGAATGAGTGACAATTCCATGGAATATCTAGAAAATCAGAGCTTCTGAGCTATTTCACCAGGGCGTTGAAGCATTGAGCTTGGTGTTGGCGGGCGTTGCTACAAGATGACACCTCACACGACGCATTCGGACCAAGGATGGTCCATCTCTACACCAAATACCTTCCTTCACTGCCCCAAAATACCCGCTTTCGCTACTACTCGTACTGATGACGTCACCGATGACGTCACAGATGCTGCGGACATGCCTCAAATCGGGGTGTACACCCCGAGAGCTACAACATGACACCTCCCACGACGCATTCGGACCAAGGATGGTCCCGCTCTACCCCAAATATTATCCTTCAGTGCCCTAAAATGTCCACTTCGCTACTACTCGTACTGATGACGTCACCGATGACGTCACAGATGCTGCGGACATGCCTCAAATCGGGGTGTACACCCCGAGAGCTACAACATGACACCTCCCACGACGCATTCGGACCAAGGATGGTCCCGCTCTACCCCAAATATTATCCTTCAGTGCCCTCAAATGTCCACTTTCGCTACTACTCGTACTGATGACGTCACCGATGACGTCACAGGTGACGTGGGCAGCCCCCAAATCGGGGTCTACACCCCGAGAGCTACAAAATGACACCTCCCAGGACGCATTCGGACCAAGGATGGTCCATCTCGACACCAAATACCTTCCTGCACTGCCCCAAAATGGCCACTTTACTTACTACAACCAACTACGCATGCGCAGATTGACGCGACTTGCATTTAAAAACACGCCATTCTGACTCTACCCCACACAAGCTTCACTTTGACACCTTCCACGACCCATTCGGACCCATAGCGGTCCATCTCTACCCCAAACACACACCCACATACCACCCAAAAGGCCTGCTTTCTATACTACGGCCAGACTGCGCATGCGCAAAATATTGAAAACGGACGAACCATTAGTGCAGTCGGATGCTCCTCCACGAGAGCTTCAAAATAAGACCTCATACGACATCATAGGATCATTAGGGGCTCACCTAGACCCCAAAACGTCCACCCTGTATGGGCCTATACCCCCATAGCCATGCAGTATAGGCCTATGGGCCTACCCAGGCCTCGGTGAACTTTTTCCAAAAATTTCACCGTTTCGCTCCGGGACCCTTCCCATCGTGTTCTAAATGACGAGACGTGAAAAACAAATCCAAACAGCCCATATCACAATGAACGTATGTGAATTTCCTAGGTTGAACCTATACCCCCATATAGCCAGTATGGGACTATATGGGCTATATGGTACTTTTCCAAAAATTTCACCGTTGCGCTCCGAGACCCTTCCCATCGTGTTCTAAATGACGAGACGTGAAAAACAAATCCAAACAGCCCATTTCACAATGAACGTGTGTGAATTTCCCAGGTTGAACCTATACCCCCGTATAGCCCGCCTATAGGCCTATATACAATGGCAGTTGGAGATCAATTACCAAAAGACAAAGGCGATATGTTTTTCTAAGTCTGGTCGATCGCCTCATTTCCATGTAAATATTGGAAATAATATTATCGAAATCGTACAACAGTACTTGTATCTTGGTACATTATTTAGCTCCAATGGCAAATGGTTCAAAGCCATGGAAAATTTGAAAGGCAGGGGCTTGAAGGCATTCTATAAAATGTGCCAACTTATGGGCGATGATCCGAGACCTGGTCTTAGTACAAAAATCTTTGACTCCGTCGTAAAACCAATTCTGTTATATAACTCAGAAATTTGGGGGATAGATGACGTACCGGAATCATCTCCTATTGAGAAAGTTCATACCAAGTTTTGTAAGTTTACGCTTGGTGTCAATAGAAAAGCTTGTAACTCTGCTGTACGGGCAGAATTAGGCAGACTTCCTTTGGCAGTATTGGCCAAGGTTAATGCCGTCAAATACTGGTGTCGCCTAGTAAAGCTGCCAAGCTCCAGGCTTGTGAAACAAGCTTATCTGCATAACCTTAAGTCTGCGAAGACTGATTCTCTTAATTATTGCAGCAAAATGAGAAAATATTATCAGTACATGGTTTTTACAACATGTGGTGCCAACAATCTTTCTTAGATATGGGTAATTTTCACAGAACATTTGCTAGGCGAATAGTTGATGAGTTTACACAGGACTGGCATAATATGATGTTTAGTCCATCTAATCATAAATTGGATACTTATGCTACACTCAAGTGGGAGTATCGTCTTGAAAAGTACCTGACATATAATTTGCCTAAGCCAGAACGTGTGCTTATTACAAAACTTCGAATAAGCAATCACACATTAGAAATCGAATCTGGCAGATACCAAAAACCAATTATTCCAAGAGAATTGCGTACTTGCCAGTACTGTGTGGGCTCTGTTGGAGATGAAATTCATTTTGTAATGTGCTGCTCCAACAATGCAGATCTCAGACATTCCCTATTCCGGGATTTATCCATCGATGTTCCGAACTCTATGTATCATATCCAAAAGGTATTCACTAAACTTCTACAATGTGACACATTGAAGACCACCAAACTCTTCGCAAAATTTATTTCTGAGAGTTTTAACAGGAGAAGTCCTTCCAGGTAATAGCACTGGCTGTTAGGTATCTTATTAATCATGTTTTCACTTTGTATTACTATTTCTTGTAGTACACTGAACTATTGTGTGTTTGATATGGTTTCTCGGCCATAACCAATGTGAATTGTGTTAGTGCCAATAAAGAATTGAATTGAATTGAAATTGAATTATACAGGCCTACCCGGTACTTTTCCCCAAAATTTCACCGATTCGCTCCGGGACCCCTCCCATTGTGTTCTAAATGACGAGACGTGAAAAACGAGACCCCACAACCCATATCACAATGAACGTGTGTGAATTTCCCAGGTTGAACCTATACCCCCATGGCCAGCCTATGGGCCTATATGCAGACCTCGGTGACTTTTTCCAAAAATTTCACCGATTCGCTCCGGGACCCCTCCCATCGTGTTTTTCTTGGTGAGACGAGAAAAACGAGACCCCACAAGCCATAGTAACACCCACACAAAATATTGACCACCCCTCCCCCCATATAGCCAGTATGAGCCTATATACAGACCTCGGTGACTTTTCCCAAAAATTTCACCGATTCGCTCCGGGACCCTTCCCATTGTCATTTTCTTGGCGAGACGAGAAAAACGAGACCCCACAAGCCATAGTAAAGCCCACGAAAAAAATTGACCATCCCCATACCCCATACAGGCATTTTCCCTTATATTGTATAATACAGACCCCTATTGTACGGGTAAAGTCCGAGTTCCGCTTTTTATAGTTTCGGGAAAAAATCCTAATTTTACATGCACCCACCCCATTGACTTGATAGGCAGGCCCCGATAAGCCCGGGGACCGATATTAGCCCTTTTGGCTAGGGTTGATAGGGGTTTCCCCCTATTTTAGGGGTAAAGTCCGTGTTCCGCTTTCTATAGTTTCGGGAAAAAATCCTAATTTTACATGCACCCACCCCATTGACTTGATAGGCAGGCCCCGATAAGCCC
This sequence comes from Hanleya hanleyi, assembly GCA_036873755.1. Classification (NCBI taxonomy): domain Eukaryota; kingdom Metazoa; phylum Mollusca; class Polyplacophora; order Lepidopleurida; family Hanleyidae; genus Hanleya; species Hanleya hanleyi. The sequence goes on along the minus strand of JAVTVY010037926.1, from coordinate 123,260 downwards.
GGGGACCGATATTAGCCCTTTTGGGCTAGGATTGATAGGGGTTTTCCCCTATTTTAGGGTAAAGTCCGTGTTCCGCTTTTTATAGTTTCGGGAAAAAATCCTAATTTTACATGCACCCACCCCATTGACTGGATAGACAGGCTCCGATAAACCCGGGGACCGATATTAGCCCTTTTGGTTAGAGTTGATAGGGGTTTTCCCCTATTTTAGGGGTACAGTCGGTGTTCCGCTTTTTATAGTTTCGGGAAAAAATCATAATTTTACATGCACCCACCCCATTGACTGGATAGGCAGGCTCCGATAAGCCCGGGGATCGATATTAGCCCTTTTGGCTAGAGTTGATAGGTGTTTTCCCCTATTTTAGGGGTAAAGTCCGTATTCCGCTTTTTATAGTTTCGGGAAAAAATCCTAATTTTACATGCACCCACCCCATTGACTGGATAGACAGGCTCCGATAAACCCGGGGACCGATATTAGCCCTTTTGGCTAGAGTTGATAGCGGTTTCCCCCTATTTTAGGGGTAAAGTCCGTGTTCCGCTTTTTATAGTTTCGGGGAAAAATCATAATTTTACATGCACCCACCCCATTGACTTGATAGGCAGGCCCCGATAAGCCCGGGGACCGATATTAGCCCTTTTGGCTAGAGTTCATAGGGGGTTTCCCTTATTTTAGGGGTAAAGTCCGTGTTCCGCTTTTGATAGTTTCGGGGAAAAATCATAATTTTACATGCACCCACCCCATTGACTTGATAGGCAGGCCCCGATAAGCCCGGGGACCGATATTAGCCCTTTTGGCTAGAGTTCATAGGGGGTTTCCCTTATTTTAGGGGTAAAGTCCGTGTTCCGCTTTTTATATTTTCGGGAAAAAATCCTAATTTTACATGCACCCACCCATGACTGGATGCCCCTTCACGAATGCTTCACTTTGATACCTCACTCGAACCAATCGGGCCATGCAGCGTATTTGAAGTCTACTTTTTCTCCGCGGAAGCTTTTCCCCGCGACCGCATCACCGCCAGACGGCATCACCTCGGAAGAATACATGCCCAGGGGCCCTTTGCCGGAACTATAGTCACCCAGAGTTACCTCCCCCTAGATTGGAACTCTTCTGTGCTGGAGGTAGTTTTTGGTCTCTTGAGCTGGTGGCGCCCCCTGGCGGAACTCCCCGTCATCTCCCCAAGAGTTACCTCCCCCGGCAAAATGATAATGGATTTAGCCTTTCTCTACTACTCTGGGTTCGCGAAAATATGTGTGGTGAGGAACGTGGACATAGGTTGCTTCTTATTGATCAGAATACCTGTAAGTGTTCCATTAGCACTAGCTTAAACAAACCGAATGGAGACAGGAGAATCTAACTATGCAAACATCGATTTTCGGGGAAACAGCAAAGACTTGATAGAAAAGACAATTAGCGACCGAAAGAAGACATTAATTGATTGAAAGCTGTTTACTGACTGCGGGATGTGTGTAATTTAGATCATTGATCCACCATCTCCAACACACCTCCTTAAGAGTTTTCGTTACCTTCAGACGAAAACAAGTTGATGATCAAGCGCCCTAAATAACAGTCTTGTATTGAAGTACTACTGTACAAAGCAGCATATCCTAAAAATCTGATATTTTGACTTTATAGTTTTAAATATTTTCGTATTAATGAGAGAATCTAAGAAGTAACATGAATTTTATGGTTCAGCCATGCAAAAATGTTCACACAACGTGCTATCTTAGAAAAGAATAACACAGTGAACATCCAATTTTATGCTTCTATTTACCACATGTATTACTGATTGAAATTAGTCACAAAATTTACCCTCAAACATGTCGATTTCTGGCGATAGCCCAATTCGGAAAGGGTTTTGTCTCCCTTGTTCCACTAGGGGCGTATTGGTACAGCGAACTTCCGGTAAGTACCAAAGGCTCTCACAATTAGTTTCAGAAATTATATATTCTATTTTACTAGAAAATCATCCTGCTACTGTTCATGTATACAGGATCTATCGGTTTATGTACAAAATATGCATAGAATAGTTCTTTAAAAAAATATTCTGGAATAGTTTACAAATATATTATTCACAATAATTGCGGGTGCCTTTGGTAAAGTGAAATCGAGGTGGCTACTTCCCGGAAGTAGCTTTTCATGCCTCTAACCTTAAAGAGCGGCAGTTATTCAGGGGGAGATCAGAAACTTTCTGGTAAGGGCTATAGCGATCAGTGCCAAAATAGCATGTTCAAAGATAAACGAGAGATCCTGAAGGATCTTGGTGCCCACCATTGTCTGATAATTGTAAGCTAATGACAAGAGGATCTTTTTGTCCATTGTTACTAAGAACAAACAATTGATTTGTAATTTTGTTCGCAGAATTTCGAATTTGAGCGAAAAAGGGACACTGGAAAACACCAAGATATCTTTATAAGTTTCAGGAGTTTCAAGATTTCAAGAAACTGTACTTAATGTCGGTTCTTATAATACAAATGAAATTAACAAAGTTAGTCTGAAAGTCAATGTCCGGATGATCCTTTCGTCTTCGTTTTGTAGTATTTTTTTTTTTTTTTTTTTTTTTGCACGTGTCATCATTTGATACTGGAAGCGAAGACAAATCTCTCTGACACTTTGGCATGAGCTATGAAACAGACCTAAGATTTTATAATTAGAAACGAATGCTAATTCCGTTCTGTTTACTGGGCTAGTTTGAGATATCTCTTTTAAGATACCATGCTCGAAAATAGCAAGATGGTACATAACTTAATACTGAAGGGATCCGGTTCGTGCAGTAATGTTAAAACTTTGAAAGTATCTGAATCTTAATTATCTCCCTTGGATCGAAACACGCAGTAGTCTACAGTTGTCGAGTTGTGACGTTGCGTCACAAGAGTGACGTCCCTTCGTGTAGCCGACACTTCGGCAGACGAATCGGTGGGGCAGTTCGCTTGCAACGGCATGGACTAAAGTAAACTGATTTAAAATTTGAAGAAATACAGTTTAATCCGGTATCATTTGAACTCCTTGATATAGAAGGTGAAGGTATGGATATTCTCTATACTCCATATATAGAATATGCCCCACCGTTTGATCCGCCGACTCTTGTGATGCAACGTCACAACACAGGAATACCGTATTAATTTGAAGCGTAACTTGGATTTTCGAATCGCACCAAAAAAGATATCTTGCACAAAATTTGTACCAAATTTCAGAAAGATCAATGAAGTCGTTTCTGAGAATTCACGATAACAATGTTTCGAGGGGGAATTCAAGATGGCCACCTGGCGGCCATATTGGATTTTCGAGTCGGGCTAAAAAAAGGTATCTTGCACAACTGGACCACAAGGGGAACCTGTGAATCAAATTTGAGAAAGATCCATGCAGTAATTTCCTGAGATTTCACGATAAAAAAGTTTCATGGGGAAATTCAAGATGCGGCCATATTGGATTTTCGAAACGGATCAAAAATGGTATCTTGCACAACTGGACCCCATGGGAACCTGTGTACCAAATTTGAGAAAGATCCATGCAGTAATTTCATGAGAATTCACGATAACTAAATTTCATGGGAAAATTCAAGATGGCTGCCTGGCGGCCACATTGGATTTTCGAATCGGACCGATAAAGATATCTTGCACAACTACACCCCAAGGGGAACCTGTGTACCAAATTTGAGAAAAATCAGCAGTTCCTGAGAAATCACGATAACAAAGTTTTATGGGGAAATCCAAGATGGCTGCCTGGTGGCCATATTGGATTTGCGAATCGGATCAGAAAAGGTATCATGCACAATTAGACCCCAAGGGGAACCTGTGTACCAAATTTGAGAAAGATCCATGCAGTAGTTCCTGAGAAATCGCGATAACAATGTTTCATGGGGAAATCCAAGATGGCTGTTTGGTGGCCATATTGGATTTGCGAATCGGATCAGAAAAGGTATCTTGCACAACTAGACCCCAACGGGAACCTGTGTACCAAATTTGAGAACGATCCCTGTAGTAGTTCCTGAGAAATCGCGATAACAATGTTTTATGGGGAAATCCAAGATGGCTGCCTGGTGGCCATATTGGATTTGTGAATCGGACAAGAAAAGATATGTTGCACAACTAGACCCCAAGGGGAACCTGTGTACCAAGTTTCAAAAACATCCATGCAGTAGTTTCTGAGAAATCGCGATAACAAGTATTGTTTACGGACGGACGACTGACGGACGACTGACTGACGACGGACCACGGACGAAAAGCGATTTGAACAGCCCACCATCTGGAGATGGTGGGCTAAAAAAACCTCAAATCCCAAGTTCAAGTGTAAATTTAGATAGCTGAAATTTTAGCTGTTGTCGACAGTTTTGAGGGCGCTATTCCTGTTATGCGGAATACGGAATAGGTCTTTGGATTATGAACGCGGAGATTCTTTAATGAACGACGGCTGAATGAATTACGGACCAGATGCCTATAATTGAGGCGGAGGGGTGGCAAATCCTCTCTCTATAATTCCACAGCCTAGTCCAATATACCTGCCTTATTTCTTATATTCGTGACATTAATATATGGGGAGAGGAGTCTATATAATATTTATATTCACTAAATATATCTATATCATATACCCACAGCTAGTGCGACCTCCAGTTTAAACATACGGCATGATATTTCAGTGGGACAGCACTATAAAATGGCAGCATTAGATCTGCTCTGTTACAAGTAGGTACCCCTGCCCCTCCCCCTCCCCTCCCCTCCCTTCCCCGTCGTGATATAGCTGAAAAAATGTTGAAAGCGACGTTAAACCCTATTCACACACTCACTCACTCCAGTTTAAACATTATTTTTGATGAATTATTATACCGGTAATAAGAAATTAAGTAGTGACTTGGGGGTTTTGCTATAACTGTGTCAACTTAATATTATACTTATCAAGAATCTAAGCAAAAATAACTTCAGAGACTGGTAATTTACCATGATATTTATAACGATTCTGAACAAAAATAACTCCCGAGACGGGTAATTTACCCTAATATGATATTAATAACGACTCTGAACAAAATAACTCCAGAGACGGGTAACTTGCCATAATATTATATATTAGACACTCTAAAAACGCTAATGTTAGATTTAACATCTAGAGTGTTGGAGGAGGGAAAGCACTTAGAAAGTGTTGTATTCACTACATTTAAGTGTTGGATACAACAGCTTAAAATGTTGCATTTAACACTTACATGTTATAAATACAACACTTTCTAAATGCTTTCCCTCCTCCAACACCCTAGATCTTAAATCTAACTTTATTTTAAGAGTGTAGGGACTGCGCAAAAAAAAAATGATTTCAGAGATGGGTAGGTTACCATATCATGATATTTATAACAACTTTGAACAGAAATAACTCCATAGACGGGTAAGTTACCATAAAATGGTATTAATAACGACTCTGAACAAACAAACTCCAGAGACGGGTAATTTACCATAATAGAATATTTAAAACGACTCTGAACAAAAATAACTCCATAGACGGGCAAGTTACCATAATATGACATTTATAACTATTCTGAACAAAAATAACTCCATAGACGGGCAAGTTACCATAATATGACATTTATAACTATTCTGAACAAAAATAATTCCATATACGGATAAGTTACCAGAATACGATATTCATAACGACTCTGAACAAAAAATAACTCCAAAGACGGCTAAGTTACCGGAACCATAATATGATATTTATAACGACTCCGAACAAAAATAGCTCTATAGACGGGTAAGTTACCATAATATGACATTTATAACTATTCTGAACAAAAATAACTCCATAGACGGGCAAGTTACCATAATATGACATTTATAACTATTCTGAACAAAAATAATTCCATATACGGGTAAGTTACCAGAATACGATATTCATAACGACTCTGAACAAAAAATAACTCCAAAGACGGCTAAGTTACCGGAACCATAATATGATATTTATAACGACTCCGAACAAAAATAGCTCCATAGACGGGTAAGTTACCATAAAATGGTATTTATAACGACTCTGAACAAAAATAACCCCATAGACGGGCAAGTTACCATAATATGATATTTATAACTACTCTGAATAAAAATAATTCCATATACGGGTAAGTTACCAGCATACGATATTCATAACGACTCTGAACAAAAAGAAACTTCAAAGACGGCTAAGTTACCGGTACCATAATATGGCATTTATAACGACTGTGAACAAAAATAATTTCAGAGACGGATAAGCTACCATAATATAATATTTATATAACCAACTCCGAACAAAAATAACTCTAGAAACGGATAAGTTTTCACAATATGATATTTATAAAGGCTCGGCTGTGTTAACATAATGCGACATTTACAGTCACTCATACATAATTCCAGAGTCGAGTAAGTTACTATTATAAAAAAAAACTTTCCTGGTATTTTTAATAAGAAGACGGATGCTTTAATACCCTGTGCTGTTCTGGATGGTGTTATCTTATAAGAACCCTATATTTTTGTTATTATATTTCAATACCAGTACAGATTATAACATGTAAGTTATATCAAAATATCGATCTGATACCCACAAGCTGTGTAATAGTCCGTGTTTACAGAAAAAAATGATTGTCAATCATGGAATGGTTATTCATGTGAAAAATAGGAATTGATTTATCATGTAGAAACATCCGAGTTGATTTCCATGATTCCGTCTCTACGTTAACACTGTTGAATGGCGTTCATGTATGTTTAGATTATACGTGACTGGTGATGATAATGGCTCTGAGTGAGGTTCATGTCACTATAAAGTGGAGGGTCGCTGAATGAGGTTCACGAGTACACAATAATTGGTTGGTGATGTTGACCGCGTTGTTACTGTTCCATGCCATCTATTCCCCTTATCTAATTTTCTAGAGTAGTCTAAGTCTGTTTTGGTTCGAGAGCCTAAAACAAGATTTAAAAAAAAACACAATAAAGAAGTTCAATTGTCCACCACAATGGGCACCAATTCTGCACCTTTCCGCCCGAATGATTCATGGGACATTACAGTTCATTTTTGATGAGAATTATAGGCAAAACTGAACGTGTTAACGCCGTAAAGCTACTGTTCATGGTGCCGAGATGTTTATGAACGTGATGGGTTTCCGATTATAGTCTCACAGAAGGTAGACATACCTACTTATATACAAAATGCCAGACATTCAGCCAGCCGCTCAACCATTAAAGCTTTGTTCACGTCGACTGGTTATAACCATGGTAGACTTTAATACCCAAATTTTATAGGACTTAATCCGCGCGGCTCAGGCGGCTCAAATAATATAAGAATTCATCATTTTCGGGAATTATATGGCGCTCCAATTTCCGCCATACTAATAATCAATGACGCCATTTTTGATCCGATCAAAATCTCCCTCCAGTTCCCATATCACATAACAACAGAACTCGGGGAACGTTAATTGGCATCATCCTGCAACGTAACTCTTCAAAATTGATCAATGGAGAGGACTTTCAGTTCTACAGTTTACCTATTGCTATATGGGTTGTACAGCGTATGTTGCATCTTCAAAATGACGGAAATGAGATGTCTGTAGGTTTAAAACTATCTATGATTCACTCCTTCGTTGCTATGGCGATTCGAAGAGGTGAGTTCGGTATGACTGAACTCCCGGAAACAGATGTGTCTATCAGACGATAGCCTGAGTCGTTCCTGAAATGAAAGTATTATGGTCCAGCTTTGATTGTGTCTATTCATGGGTATAGTATGGGGGTTATTTCTAAAATGAAAATCGCCACGGCCTCGCCTGGATTGTGGGTGTTCATGGACACATCATGCAGATCATTTCTAAAATGAAAATCGCCACTGCCTAACATTGATTGTGTCGGTTCATGGTCATAGCATGGGCATTTTTTCTAAAATGAAAATCATCACGACCTCGCTGTGACTGGAACTGTTCATGGGCAAAGCATGGAGGATATTTCTAAACTAATAATCAGCACGTTCTCGCTTTGATTGTGTGTGTTCATGGTCATAGCATGGGGATTATTTATTAAATGAAAATCACAACGACCCCGCTTTGATTGTGATTGTTCATGGCGATATCTTGGAGGACATTTCTAAATTGAAAATCAGTACGGCCTTGCTTCGATCGTGCTGGTTCATGGGCACATCATGGAGATTATTTCTAAAAAGAAATTTAGTACGGCCTTGCGTTGATTGTGATTGTTCATGAGCATATCATGGGGACTGTTTCTGAAATGAAAATCACCACTGCCTTGGTTTGAATGTGTCTGAGCATGGGGATTATTTCTGAAACGAAAATCATCATGGCTTCGCAGGATTGCGACTTTTTAAGAGGATAATTTCTAAAATGAAAATCATCACCGCCTTGCTTTGATTGTGACTGTTCATGGGGATATCATCGGGATTATTTTGTGCATACATAGTTTTTCACTCTTGGGCAAAATGACTCTTCGTGGGATCTTTGTAGAAAACGATATTATTTCTATATATAACCAGTCCGATCGAACGGCCTATATTTCAACATGGCTATAGTTCAATGTTGAAGCCTTTTAGAGTGATGAATGGTTCAACGTAGAACCAAATTAGGTTCTCCCCTGGCATCAATGCACTGGGGCAACCCTGTGCGCTCCAATATACGACAATGTAGGACTATAAAAGAGTTCGTTATAGAACCACAATATTCATCTGTTTCCGTTCTATGCCTCGGAATAGTCAATTATGGCTCAGCACTTTCGGTCCATAAGAAAAGATAGTACAATTCTTTGTGACAATAGAAGATTTTATATACTTCACGCCAAAAGATGAAACAATTCTTTTCAAAGCTAAACCGATTTCCGCCAGTTTGGCAATTTTGGCAATCTTTGTCAATTTATCTGTCAATATCTAAGCGGCGATGAGTAACTCGGCGATAATTAGGTTAATTTCTCTGGCAATCTCATTTAGTGTCAGACTTTCTTTGAGATTAACGCACAAATTAGACCTAGAAACCCCGGCACAATTCTCTGTGGCTCACCCTGATTCTTTGCGGACAAACCATCACAAATTGGCTCATCGGAACTCCTCGTAGATGTATATCGATGCGTTATCGAAAATTTGTCTGGATATGTACAATTCTCATACCGACTGGATATGTATACAATATTGGTACCGAATGGATATGTACAATATTGGCACCGACTGGATGTGAACAATATTGGTACCGACTGGATATGAACAATATTGGTACCGACTGGATATGAACAATATTGGTACCGACTGGACATGTAAAATATTGTTACCGGTATGAAAGGAAATAATGTCCCTACTTTCCTTAGGACAATTTATCCATTGCATTTAGCAAATCATACATTGTTTTCTTTTACTGCGGTATAGAACTGGGGCGATTTAGGGTCTCTCTTCCTTAGGGTAGGGGGCTGAAACTTTTATAATTTATATAAGGGTCAAGCTCCGTAAGAAAATGTAAACAAAATTCAAGATGGCCACCATGATGCATCCTGTTGGAAAAAAAAATTTGTCTGTTTTTTTCGACCGATTCTCCCATTTCCGATAGACAATAATTAGTTTTGGCAAAATAAATTACTTTTATGCCGTTTTATGTGATGGCTATTTTGAATTTCCCCATCATCCTATGCAGCTAGGATTATGCCAATAGTTTCAGAATGACACGAATAAGATTCGCGGAAACATCAGAAAGTTTCCGGTCTCTAGTTCTCTTCTTTCTAAAGCTGTGGTGAAAAGGTCCGTAGGGGGGTAATCCCCCTCCACCCAGTTTAATCAATCCAATCCTAAGTTATCTTTTCACATTCCAAGCGGGAGTAAAATTTGAAGAGACCAAATGAAGATGGCGAAATAGAATTTTCACAGGAAAATAATGCAAAGAATTCAACTGAAAACAATACGGTAAACAACTCAGCTGAAAAGAAACAATAAACCGTGATTCGTCATACCGATCATCAGGGATAGATTTATAAGTATGCACACATTCTTGGTCGTGCCATCTGGTATTATACTCACGAACGAGGCGAATTCTCACCCCTGTTCAGTTAACACGATAGCAGCACAGAATTGTTAAAACTCGAGTAAACGATTATCCCAGCTGGAATTTATACAGGGAATGATTGGGGAATGTATGTTAGAGCACATTTGTGGGTGATGTGATAGAGACCCGATTATATCCCAACCGTGAACTCTTTCGCAATCATATTGAAGCCCATTAATTTATACCACGATTTTTTCTTTCGCCGTCCACTTAAAAAATAAATCGTACTCGAAACGTTGTTAATTTATATATTTTCTACAACAAATAACAGCACTACAACCCCCTACTAATATAACTCAACTTCCAAATGATATAGACACGCTACATAACGCCACTGTGAGAGATATAATTTTAGACACACCATGCGCGTATACCGTTATATGTCCATGGTATATAAATGCCTACCAAATATTGCTATAACTACTGTTAAATGATACACTTTTCTTGTATGGTATCTGCATTGGCGGTCAATCAAAAAAAACTAAAAAGCTTTGATGGCTATAAAACCGATGACGGCTGTTAGTGATGCTGTAATCACCAAACCGATGACGGCTGTTAGTGATGCTGTAATCACCAAACCGATGACGGCTGTTAGTGATGCTGTAATCACCAAACCGATGACGGCTGTTAGTGATGCTGTAATCACCAAACCGATGACGACTGTTTATGATGCTGTAATAACCAAACTGATGACGGCTGTTAGTGATGCTGTAATCACCAAACCGATGACGACTGTTTATGATGCTGTAATAACCAAACTGATGACGGCTGTTAGTGATGCTGTAATCACCAAACCGATGACGGCTGTTAGTGATGCTGTAATCACCAAACCGATGACGACTGTTTATGATGCTGTAATAACCAAACTGATGACGGCTGTTAGTGATGCTGTAATCACCAAACCGATGACGGCTGTTTGTGATGCTGTAATAACCAAACCGATGACGGCTGTTAGTAATGCTGTAATCACTTTTTTGGTGATGCTTCTGGTGTCAATTTATTTGGTGATGCCCTTATGGTTTGTTTTGGTGATGCACTCATCACCATTTTAGGCAGGTTTTGGTGTATAGGAAACTGATCACGAGACATTGGGCTATCTTAACCAGACTAACACTATAATTGTGTCACTCTGTGGTGAATGCTGAGCGCTAGATTTTCCGACCACCTGTGTCCCTCTTGAGGAGTTTCAATGTTTTTTGGACGTGGAAGAATTCAATGAATACAAGATATTCCCCGAATATTCCTCCCATCCCATAGCATGTTATGGAATATTCATTATCAGGAGATGGAATATTCTTTGCTATATGTTGTGGAATATTCCGCTGGTGCTATAGTGATCTTTTTCCAGTGAACGCCGTAAGTCGCCGAAATTGATATTAATGATGGCATATCAATCCTGAATATAAAGTATTCGACTAATTCCTGTCAGTTTCAACATTTCAGTTAATTTTCTCTTGTACATGTATAACCATGGGAAGAAAAATGAGGGGAAGCACGTGACACAGATGCGCCTGGCGGGTCTATTGCACGTGGGAATCTCTACCAAGCGTGCAACGGCTATATCGGGAGGTCCGGATCTGTCGGAGTACCTAGATGTCGGTTTAGACCAGATCCAACGTTTATCGTACTTACCAGTAGATGGCGTGTTGTCGTCCGAAATACTTCTGGGAATCTTCTTCGAGATATTAATGAACATTTTCGGTAAAAAGTTCCACGGCAAACAGTTCCACTTCAAACTCCACCAATGTACTCGTCAACTCATCAGCTCACATCGTTGTTCTTATTTCTGTGATATACCCACGGCTAAAACAAGGATGTGATAATCCAGAGAACATTGTCCATGTTGGTTCCTGTTTTGTGTAGGCTATAATCCTGCCCCGCCGATGTGTAAACGCAATCGAGGTCGTGTGATATTGGCAAAACGAAATCTTTGAGCGAATTTGCTCGTTAATTTTAAGAGGCCTTCAACATGTTTCAGACGTGTTTAGAAGTCCAACTGCTCTTTTCCCTCTCTCGTTCAAGACGAATATGGCATCGATCTTACCCAGCTATCGGTGAACGAAAGCCCACTTTGCGAACCCGTAAAATGTCCTGGTATTTGCCCCAAATCGCTGGATATTCCCAGCGCGCTAATTACAAGCCGTGGTATAATAAAGTACTTGATGGTAAAGAAATCACTCCGCATTACTCTGCAGTGTAGCCGGTAATATTAGAAAACCATAAATCATATATAACAATAACACATGTTTACCCATCATTATCTCCCACGATTGATAACCCGTGTTATGATAAACAAATTTTCTCCATTGTATCCAAGTCAGCCTCTCTCATTTCCACCCAAATTTTCACATCTCCATATTGCATTTTGCTCCGTTTTCCGAAGACTACCCGACACATCGCGAAATCAAAATAATAACACCCAGCTTTCAACTTCTTTTATAGCTTGTAAATTGGTTTTCGTATGAAAGCCACTCTTTATCAGCCTGCATATATACAAGCCGTAGTAATTACTCCACATGTCCCAAATTCCGCCAAACTGCTTCTATAGATAATCACATGAACCCTTTATGATTGTACACTTCATCTTTGAACAATAACGATTAATTTGCCTGCTGAAAATCCAAACTGAATTCGAAATATTAAAATCTGGACAAAAATAGAAATATTTAACACATTTTTTCCACATGAGAAGAAGCTTTGCCATTTAGGCAGCACAACTGCATCTAGCGTTCTTCTAATCTCTTTAAGACTTACTGGGGCAATTTTGATGAAATATAACCGAAAAAGAACTCAATATTAGTAATTTTATACCAAAGTATCAAGAATATTCTTCCAGTATTTCTAAAAACAATTGAAAAAAAACCCTGATTAGGATTATTTTTGAAGTCAATGCAGCAAGCCAGCATGTTATAACCTTTGTATAAGTTGGTATTACATAGTCAGCGTGACCCCGAAATAGAATTGTCATGAAATACGAGAATACAATTACTATAATTGAATTTACCAATTGTGTGAAATTTCTACATTGTACGAAAGATTTACTCCGAAATATCGATGAAAACGTTCAATAGAATCTTGTCTGTGTTCAATAATACACCATGTAAAGTCGTCTACAGTTATACATAAGGCATGTTCCCTCATGATACGCTTTAGGGGATAATTGATCAAGATGGAACTCAGTCTGCATCTGGGCCATCTAAACGCGATAAGACTGACCCTGGGATCGTGTATATCCTTTTTCGGCCCACTTTCGGCAACTATAGGGAATTCTCCGAAATCAGCACCACGTCATGTCGTCAGCCAATCAGCTAAACTCTACCGACGTAACCCCAATCAACCTGTAACCATCTGGGTCATCTATACGCGGTAAGACTGACCCTGGAATCGTGTGTATCCATTTTCAGCCTACTTTCGGCAACTGCAAGAGGGAATTTCCAGAAATCAATACCACGTGACTTCGTCAGCCAATCAGCTAAAGTCTACCGGCGTAACCCCAACGTAACTCGCCATTTCCGAGTCATGTGATGTCCTACTTGTTCAAAATTTCAGATCTACCACACCTCTTGGATGGTACGAAAGTTATTCATACCTATATATTTCGTAAGCCCAGGTAATACCTGTTTCCGAAGTGGTATGAAAACCAGTAATTTATCAGATTTCTCGAGTCTGTTCTCCGCCGGATAAAGGCCGAACAGAATTCGGTAAAGTACCGGATATCGCTCCGCGATAATGGAGACACACGATTCGCAAGCCATCTTATGGATGGCGAAGTGTATGCAAATGAACCCCAACGTAACCCGCCATTTTCGAGTCAAGTGCTGTCCTACTTGTTCAAGATTACAGATCTACAACACCTCTGGATGATACGGAAGTTATTCATATCTGTATCTTTTGTAAGCTCAGACAATATATGTTTCAGAAGTAGTATGAAAAGCCTGTAATTTATCAGATTTCTCGAGTCTGTTCTCCACCGGATGAAGACCGATCAGTATACGGTAAAGTATCGGATATCCCTCCGCAATAATGGCGACACACGATTCGCAAGCCATCTTGTGGATGACGAATTGTACGCAAATGGGCGGAACTAAAAGAAATTTTATAATGACAACAATGCAGCACGGGATACCTTACAACAATGTATCACGGGATATCTTAGAACAATGTATCATGGGATATCTTAGAACAATGTATCATGGGATATCTTACAACAATGCATCCCGGGATATCTTACAACAATGCATCACGGGATATCTTACAACAACGCATCACGGGATATCTTACAACAATGCATCATGGGATATCTTACAACAATGCATCACGGGATATCTTACAATAATGCATCACGGGATATCTTACAACAATGCATCACTGGATATCTTACAACAATGCATCACGGGATATCTTACAACAATACATCACGGGATATCTTAACACAATGCATCACGGGATATCTTACAATAATGCATCACGGGATATCTTACAACAACGCATCACGGGATATCTTACAACAATGCATCACGGGATATCTTCCAGTTTTAAACATTTGATTGGTCAGTTCAAATGGAAATCCGGCGTTTTCAATGGCAATGTGAAGGTTCATTGGGATTATTTCTAAAAAGAAAATGTTACGGCTTCGCTTGTTGTGCCTGTTCACGAGAATAGCATGGGGATTCTTTCGAAAATGAAAATCGTCACGACAACAATTTGATTGCGACAGTTCATGGGCTTATCATGAGGATGATGTCTAAAAGAAAATCATCACGCCCTCGTTTAGATTGTGTATGTTCATGGCATCCAATGGAGATTATTTCTAAAATGAAAATCATCACGGCTTCGATTTGATTGTGACTATTGATGAACACAGCATGGGTATTATTTCTAAAATGAATATCAACACGTTCTTGGATTGATTCAATCTAGGTAAACGAAGATTGTAAATCAGGAGAATACCATCTAGACGTAACGCTATGAAAACTTCGTGCGAAATTTTCGCCGATATTCTGCGAGATCCCATAATAAGCCAATCACGACCATTTCTGACTTTTCTCTCTGACAAGGATTGACGTTTACTTCACGGAGATTAACATCTCGCGCGCACAATCTTTTGATATTTTCCACCCCCTAACAAAGCCAGACTTTTCGGCGGGAGTAAACTCTTTGATCTTCACGGATCTGTCTGGAAATCATGCCATATTTGGATACTGTTTCCCGATAATGTTTATATATTAGCCACCTGATTGCCTAACAAATGTAGTTTCAGATTCGCATGGGATTTATATAGGGCTGAATTCAGATATAATATTCCGTGATATTATATCTGAGTTTACTGAGATTGGGATTGATTGCGTTTGTTCATGGTACATCATGGTGATTATTTCTAAGATGAAAATCTTCACGGCATCGCTTTATATTGTGACTGATTATGGGCACATTATTTGGATTATTTCTAAAATAAAAATTATCACGATCAAAATTGATTGTGACTGTTCTTGAAAATATCCTGGGATTTTTTTATAAAACGAAACTCAGCACACCATCGCTTGATTTGTGGCTGTTCATTTGCATATTATGGGGATTCTTTCTAAAATAAAAATGATTATGCCCTCGCTTTGATTGTAAATGTTCATGGACATACCATGTGGATTAAAAATCACCATATCCTCGCTTTGATTGCGTTTATTCATAGGCACATCATGGGATTATTTCTAAAATGAAAGTGTTACTGTCTTGTTTTGATTGTCCTCGTTCATTGGGCACATAATATGGGTTATCATGGTGTTCTTTGTGGGATCTTTCAACTAACGGTATCTTTTCTATAAATAACCGGCCTATATTTCAAATGGCTATAGTTCTATGTAAAAGCCTTTTAGAGTGATAAATGGTTCAACTCAGAACCAAATTGGGTTCTCTCCTGGCATCAATGCTCTGAGGCAAAGCTGTGCGCTCCAATATACAACAATGTATGACTATAAAAGAGACCAAAATATTCATTTCTCTCTGTTGTATGCCCCCAAATGGTCAATTATGGATCAGCACTTTCGGTCCGTAAGAATAGAATAGCACAATTCTCTGTGACAATACAAGATTTTATATACATGTACTTCACGCCAGAAGAAGAGACAATTCCTTTCAAAGCTAAATCGACCGAATTTCGCCATTTTGGCAATTTTGGCAATCTTCGTCAATTTATCTCTCAATATATCAGCGGCGATGAGTAACTCGACTCTAATAATTAGGTTTTTTTCTCTGGCAATCTCAATTAGTGTCAGACTTTCTTTGGGATGAACGCACAAATTAGATGTGAAAACCCGACACAATCTCGATTCATCAAGCTGTATATCTCTATGACTCATGGTGTTTATGTGCGGAGAAACATTCACAAATTGGACCATCGGAACTCCTCGATCGATTACCAGAACCTTATCGAAGAATTGACTGACAATATTGGTACCGACTGGATATGTACAATATTGGTACCGGTATGTACAATATTTATGTTGGTATGAAAGGAAATAATGTCCACTCTACTATAATTTCCTTCAGGAAAATATGTCCACACTATTTCACAAATCAGACAAATGTCTAGCGGTAGCTTATTAGATATACAGGAGTCGAACAATATTCCTAATTGACATTTATTTGTTTGACACCAGTACCGGTACTTCGCCGGAAATGATAACATGGAGAATAAACCCCATAGATTAATCCTACCAGACCTCGGAGATTTAGGGTCTGTGCCGGAGGGGGGGGGGGTCTTGTCGGAGGTCATTTTTGGACCAGTTTTTTCCCGAATTTTTGTATTATTCGATATTTTTTCTCAAATATCAGTTAATATGAGGGAGAAAATTAGTTCTGGCAACATAAATTACTTGTAAAAGGCCGAAAACTCGACTTTCTGAGACACCTCGTGACCGCCATTTTGTATTTTCCCATGAGCTTTTGCACCTAGGATTAATCAAATAGGCCAAAGAGATACGCGGATATTTCAAAAAGTTTCAGCTCTCCTGTTCTCTTCGTTCTAGAGCTGTGATGAGAAGTTTGTTGGGGGGGGGGGGGAGAAAATACCCCCGCCCCCTCTTCGCAGCCCATATCTCTCTAGTATGATCCGTGGCGTGTCCGACTCCTCCTATACTCCTCCTCCTCCTACTCCGCTTTACTCGCTGCACAGCGGGTCGCATAGGTGTGGCGCGGGTAGGGTGGGGCGAGAGACCTGGGGTTTTCACTACCTGAGATTCCATGGGCCAGGCTTGCACCCTACAGTAGAAATGGTCGACTGCGCATGCGCGATGAGTAGTGCGCGATGAGTAGTATAGAAAGGGCACGCGATCTCCCTATGTTAATAAAAGAAGCTGAACTACTAGTAGGATTAATCATCCACTCCTAATTACCTGTTCACGTTTCAAACATTGCATAGACACCGGAGTGACATTTTCAGCAGCCCAAATGAAAATGGCGAAATTTGAAAGAAAAATAATGCAAATATCACAAATGAAAACAATGCATGTAAACAACTCAGTTGAAAAGAAACAATAAACCGTGACTCGTCATACCGATCACCAGGGATTCGATTACATTTAAATGGCATCGATCTTTCCTAGTAATCGGTGAACCAAAGCCCACTTCACGAACTCGTAAAA
Organism: Hanleya hanleyi; assembly: GCA_036873755.1. Lineage (NCBI taxonomy): Eukaryota > Metazoa > Mollusca > Polyplacophora > Lepidopleurida > Hanleyidae > Hanleya > Hanleya hanleyi. The sequence goes on along the minus strand of JAVTVY010037926.1, from coordinate 105,605 downwards.
TGTCCTAGTATTGGCCCCAAATCGCTGGATTGTCCCAGCGCGCTATATTTACAAGCCGTGGTATACTCGATAGTGAAGAAATCTCTCAGTTTACCCGTCATTATCTCACAGGATTGATAACCCGTGTCACGATAAACAAATTTTCTCCATTTTATCCAAGTCAGCCTCTCTCATTTGCACCGAAATTTTTCCATTTCGAAATTGCGTTTTGCTCCGTTTTCCGAAGACTAACCGACAAATCGCCAAACCCAAATATTAACACTCAGCTCCCAACTTCTTTAATAGCTTGTAAATTGGTTTTGGTATAAAAGCCATTCTTTATCCGTCTTGCATATATACAAGCCGTAGTAATTACCCCACATGTCTTGGTGGTCACGTGCTACAGTTTCACCCAAACTGCTTCGTTAAATAATCAACCCGTTATGATTGAACACTCCATATTTGAACAACAACGACTAATTTGCCTGTTGAAAATCCAAACCTGACTCGAAATATCAAAATCTGGTAAAAGAGAAATATTTAAAACATATTTTCCAGATGAGAAGAAGATTTGCCATTCAGGTAGCACAACTTCATCTAGCGTTCTTCTAATATCTTTGAGGCTTACATGGGACAATTTTTGATGAATATAACATGATTTCGTAGAACATAGATATTTCTCGCATAAAAAGAACTCAATAATAGTAACTTTATTCCAAAGAATCAAGAATATCCCTTCCAGTATTTCTAAAGAAAAATTGAAAAGAAAAAATAAATTAGGATTATTTCAATGCGGCAAGCCAGCATGTTATAACCTTTGTATAATAACTTGGTATTACAAAGTCAGCGTGACCCCGAAATCGCATTTTCGTGTATTCCGGGAATACAATTACTATAATTGAACTTCCGCCAGTTTGGCAATCTTTGTCAATTGTCAATGGGGGAGGGCGGGGGGGACAAAATTCCCCCTCTCCCCAGCCCATATGGGATTATCCACTCCTAAATTATCTGTTCACGTTCCAAACATTGCATAGACATAAGAGTGACATTTTCAGTAGCCCAAATGAAAATGGCGAAATAGAATTTTGAAAGAAAAATAATGTAAAGAGAATAAAAATAAAGCACGTAAACAAAGCACGTTGAAAAGGAACAATAAACCGTGATTCGTCATATACCGATAGTCAGGGATTTGATTACAATTATATGTATGACACATTGTCGGCCATACCCGCCATCTGCTATTATACTCACGAACGAGGAGAATTCTCACCCATGATGATACCAGCACACAAATGTTAAAACCTTGAGTAAACGATTTCCCCGACTGGAGTAGTATACAGGGAATGATCCGGGAATATGTGTTAGAGCACATTTGTAGCATCTGCACAAGTCCAGGTAATCCCTAAATCCTTGCAGATCGTAACCTATCGATTGATACACTGGCTCGCGAGGATGCATTTGTGGATGATGTGTTTGAGACCCGATTATATACATACCTTGGATTCATTTCACAATGGTACTGAAGCACCTAAATTTATAACAAGATTTTTTATCTCGCCGTTCACTTGAAACCTAAGTCTTACTCGAAACGTTGTTAATTTATGTATTTCCTATATACAATAAATAACAGCACCACAACCTCCAGGAATATATAACAACTCACAAATATTATAGACAGGCCACATAACGCCACTATAATAGATTTAATTTGAGACACACCATGCGTGTATACAGTTATATGTCCATGGTATATATGCTTACCAAATATTGTTAACTAATGTTAAATTATTCACTTTTCATCTATGGTATCTGCCATGGCGGCCACTCAAAAAAAGAACAAAAAAGGATGACGGTCTTAAAAGCGATGACGGTTGTTAGTGATCCTTTAATCACCTTTTTAGTTGATTGTTCATGTTGTTGTCACCACCTTGGTGATGCTTTATGCTGCCATCACCTTTTAGATAATGCTTTATTATGGTATCCCCTTTTTGGTGATGCTTCTGGTGTCACATTATTTGGTGATGCTTTAATGATCTTTATTGGTGATGCAATCATCACCATTGTTTGGCTGTGTAGCTCCAATTCCAACCAGAATATATTCTGTCTAAACCGACTATGTTCAGAACCAGGGTTCTGGTTTATAGAGACTCTAAATATAGGACACTGATCACGAGACATTGGAGCTATATAAACCAGACTCCCACTGTAAATGTATCACTCTTTAGTGATTGCTGAGCGCTGGATTTGAGGCTCTCCCCTGGCATCAATGCTCTGGGGCAAACCTGTGCAATCCAATATACGACAATGTATGACCATAAAGGAGTCCGTTATAGAACCACAATATCCATTTCTCTCCCTTCTAGGCCTCGGTTTCGGAATAGTTAATCATGACTCAATACTTTCGATCCGTAAGAATAGATAGGCCCAGTACAATTCTCTCTGACAATAAAAGATTTTATATACTTCACGCCAAAAAATGAGACAATTCTTTTCAAATCTAAATCTACCGATTTCCGCCTGTTTGGCAATTTTGGCAATCTTTGTCAATTTATCTGTCAATATCTGAGGGGCGATGAGTAACTCGACTCTAATAATTAGATTAATTTCTCTGGCAATCTCATTTAGTGTCAGACTTTCTTTGAGATTAACGCACAAATTAGATGTGAAAACCACGACACAATCTCGATTCATCAAGCTGCATTCATCTCTATGACTCATGATGTTCATGTGCGGACAAACCATCACAAATTGGTCCATCGGAACTCCTCGTATACCGGAACCTTATCGAAGAATCGACTGGCAATATTGGTACCGACTGGATATACAATATTGTTACATGTGTGTACAATATATATATACCGGTATGTACAATATTTGTGTTGGTATGAAAGGAAATAATGTCCATTCTACTATACTTCCCTTTACGAAAATATATCCTAACTATTTCACAAATCAGACAAATGTCTAACTTATTAAATAGATACACAGGATCAGGACAATATTCCTATCTGATAATCATTTGTTTTACTCCAGTACCGGTACTTCGCGGGAAATAATAACATGGAGAATAAACCCCAAAGATTAACCCTAACAGCCCTGGGAGATTTAGGGTCTGCGCCGGGGGAGATGTCAGTTTGACAAGATCCACCCTATGTCGTACTTACCAGTAGATGGCGTGTTGTCGTCCGAAATGCTCCTGGGAATCTTCTCTGATATATTGATGAACATTTTGGGTAAAAAGTTCGACGGCAAATAGTTCCACTCCAAACTCCACCAATGAACGGAAGGTCAGCTTTCAAATCGTCAACTCACATCGTTGTTCTTATTTCTGTGATGTACCCACGGTTAAAACAATGGTGTGATAATCCAAAGAACATTGCCCTGTTTTGTGTATAGTCCTGCTCCGCCGATACGTAAATTTAATCGAGTTCGTGTGACATTAGAAAAACGAAATCTTCGGACGAATTTGCTCGTTAAATTCAAGAGGCCTTCAACATGTTATAGACGTGTTTCTTAAGCTCAACTGCCTTTTTTCTTTCTCGAATGGCATCGATATTACCTAGTAATCGGTGAACCAAAGCCCACTTTGCGAGCACGTAAAATGTCTCGGTATTTTCCCCAAATCTCTGGATATTCCCAGCGCGCTATTTACAAGCCGTGGTATAATGTACTTGATATGTGAAAAAATCCCTCAGCATTACTCTGCAGTGTAACCGGTAATATTAGAAAGCCATAAATCATACATAACAATAACACATGTTTACCCGTCATTATCTCACAGGACTGATAACCCGAGTCACGATAAACACATTTTCTCCATTGTATCCAAGTCAACCTCTCTCATTTCCACCCCAATTTTCACGTCCCGAAATTGCATTTTGCTCCGTTTTCCGAAGACTACCCGACAAATCGCCAAACCCAAATAATAACACCCAGCTTCCAGCTTCTTTTCTCGCTTGCAAATTGACTTTGGTATAAAAGACGATCTTTGTCAGCCTTGCATATATACGAGCCGTAATAATTACCTCACATAACCTGGTGGTCACGTGCGATAGTTGCTCTCAAACTGCTTCCAAAGATAAGCACATGAACCGTTTATGATTGCATACTCCATCTTTAAAAAATAACGACTAATTTTCCTGCTGAAAATCCAAACTGAATTCGAGTTATCCAAATCTGGAGGAAGAGAATAAAACAAGAGAAATGTTTATAGTTTTCCAGATGAGAACAATTAAGCACTGTCAATTAAGCAGTCAACTATTTAGGATTCCTGGAATGTTTCAACACTGTCAAAATATGCTTCCAATATCTTAAAGACTTACTGGGGGCAATTTTGATGGAATATACCATGATTTCCTTTCCCGATGACCACTATAAACAGGTTAAATTTTCGTCAATATTACAGAGTGAATTTTTCGTACAACATTGAAATTTCACACATTATAAGAGCAGTAGTATATAAAGGTGATCTGGACGCAAAGTTAAGGGTAGATAACTCTGTTGGCACAATTCTTGGTTATCTCCCCTGATTCGCACATTTCTGCCCCTGACTAGGCGCGCCCAGATCCCCATTTTACTATTTATCAAATTGACGTCACTATGACGTCACATCCGTTCGCGCGACATCCGGGGTCACAGGTCACATCCGGGTCAAAAGGTCAAAGGTCCCTTCCGGTCACGTGACGGCCTAGCAATAAGGCCCTACATAAGACCCCAGTGACTCCCAATGTGAATCTCCCGGAATGCCTGTATAGGGGATGGTCCCCCACAATATCGCCAGCACTATGCCCAGCATAAATGACAAGTGGGGAACCCTCGTCATAGCCATACAGGTTTCCTCAAAACCGTATTGGTACGAAAAAAAAATACCTGAAACCATGGAAAGTAAGACTTATACATGAATTCCACGAAAAAGTGGACATCGCTAAAAACAGCCTTTTTCGCATAAAATTCACTCCACATTCTTTCGTAGACCATATATTAGCATGCTGTTTTTTCTGTTCGCTTCTTATGATCTCCGGGAAGACGCCAATAACAGAGAAGATGTGTTTTAATCGCGAAATATTTTTCCGGAAAATTTATCAACCTGATGAACTCCGGAAATTTGAAATTGTCAAGGAAGAAAAGTTGCATTTTACGGAAAAGTATACTATCTTAAGACATGTGTAGAAAAGATATGCATGTGACAGGAACTGTATTCATTGGCCAAAATAAGAGTTCAGAGATTTAATTTTATAATTAGAAGTGATAAATTCCTCCTAGGAATATTTTTTCGGGAGAAAATGTGTAATTAATAAAGCTCTTTTACCGAGAAGATTTAAAAAGCGCACTCGTGATTCCATCACGATTTTTTTGTGATTCTGTCACGGACTAGATTTAACCCTTGTGATGGCCCAATCGCGTTTTTCTCACGAGGAAGAAATATTATCATCCTTGGGTACTGTATGTTAGTAAGAGATGTCAAATAAGAATAATCAGATTGAAGCAGAGCAGCAAAAAGATAGACAAGCAACACAAGTCAAGAGTCATGTCCATTTCAGGTGATTCCGTCACGAACATTTCGAAGCAAGATTTACTGATTTACTGATTTAAGATTTAAATGATAGATCATCTGTAGATTTTTCATGAATCCGTAAAGAGATGTCATATAGAATAACAAACTAAACAAGAAACTACATTGGTATGACCTCGGAACTTCCGAATACATGGCTTTGAATAAATAAAAGTCTTCCCAACGGTGATTCCGTAACGGTCGAATTCATGTATAGTAATGCACATAACCTATAGGTGTTGTACGATGTTATTATGACCAGTCTAAGATCAGTGCGACCCCAGGGTCGAGGGTTTATTGTCCAGTATGTCTCCGCAAAAAAATAAACATACAAAATGGCGGCGCTGGCTGTGGGGATTTGACATCATGACATCGATCGTGCTGCCCTCTTGAGGCAAGGAAGACAACTCTGACTGGGCGAACCCTCTGTGGCGCAAATTCCGGGTCATCTCCCCTGATTCGAACATTTGCATCTATACGGAGAATGCCTGTATGGGCTATACGGGTGGTCATTTTCTTTTCTTGTGGATTTTACTATGGGTTGTGGGATCATGTTTTCTTCGTCTCGAGTTGTAGAACACGATATGAGGGGTCTAGAAGCTAAGCGGTGAAATTTTTGGAAAAGTTCACGGAGGCCTGTTTAGGTCCATACTGGCTCAGTGGACAATGGGAAACCCACACATGCTCACTGCGTTATGCGATCTTGTTTTTTACGTCTCACCACGTAGAACACGATAGACGGGGTCCCGAAGCGATTGGTTGAATTTTTTTGAAAAAGTCACTGTGTGCATGCGTAGTGGGTAAATAGCGCTGGGTGTACGTTTTGGGGTCTAGGTGAGCCCATTGTGATCCGATTGGGTCGATTGAGGTCTTATTTTGAAGCTCTCGTGGAGGGGCGTCCGACTGGACTAATGTATCGTCCGTTTTCATTATTCTGCGCATGCGCAGTCTGGCCGAAGTATAGAAAGCAGGCATTTTGGGGTTCTTTTGGTTCAAATGGACCGTGTTGGGTATAAGTGTGAAGCTCTCGAGTCAGAATGGCGTGTTTTTATTGCAAGTCGCGTGAATCTGCGCATGCGCAGTTGGGTGTAGTAAGTAAAGTGGTCATTTTGGGGGTGCGTGGGGTGTGTTTGGGGTAAAGATGGATCATCCTTGGTCCAAGTGTGTCGTGTGGGATGTCATTTTGTAGCTCTCGGGGTGTACACCCCGATTTGCGGAATGTCTACAGCATCTGTGACGTCATCGGTGACGTCATTAGTACGAGTAATAGCGAATGTGGGCATTTTGGGGAAGTGAAGGAAGGTGTTTGGTGTAGAGATGGACCAGCCTTAGTCCGAATGCGTCGTGTGGGCTGTCATCTTGTAGACCTGGTGGTGTAGGCCACGACTTGAGGGATGTCCATGTCATCTGTGACGTCGTCGGTGATGTCCTCAGTAGGAGTAGTAGCCAAAGTAGACATTTTGGTGGTGTGAAGGAGTGAGGGAGTGAGTGAGTGAGTGAGGCGTGACGCATGGACGCACTAACGATGGTGAGTGAGTGAGTGAGTGTTCTACAGCTCGAGACGAAGAAAACATGATCCCACAACCCATAGTAAAATCCACAAGAAAGAAAATGACCACCCGTTTACCCATACAGGCATTCCCCGTATAGATGCAAATGTGCGAATCAGGGGAGATGACCCGAAATTTGCGCCACAGAGGGCTCACCCAGTCAGAGTTGTCTTACTTGCCTCCAGAGGGCAACACGATCGATGTCGTGATGTCAAAATGGAATCCCCACAGCCAGCGCCGCTATCTTGTATGTTTATTTTTTGTGGAGACATACTGGACAATAAACCCTCGACCCTGGGGTCGCACTGATCCTGGACTGGTCATAATAACATCGTACAACCCCGATAGGTTATGCTCATTACTATAAGTCTTACTTTCCATGGTTTCAGGTATTATTTTTCCGTGCAAATATGGTTTTGGGGAAACCTGTATGGCTATGACGAGGGTTCCCCACTTGTAATTTATGCTGGGCATAGTGCTGGCGATATTGTCGGGGACCATCCTCCATACAGGTATTCCGGGAGATTCACATTGGGAGTCACTGGGGTCTTACGTAGGACTTTAATGCTGGGCCGTCACGTGACCGGAAGTGACCTTTGACCTTTTGACCCGGATGTGACCTGTGACCCCGGATGTCACGTGAACGAATGTGACGTGATATTGACGTCAATTTGATAAGTAGTAAAAGGGGATCTGAGCGCCTATTCAGGGGCAGAAATGTGCCAATCAGGGGAGATAATCAGGAATTGTGCCAACAAAGTTATCTGCCCTTAAATATGCGACCAGATCAACTTTATATACTACTACTAAGAACTCATTCATACTAATTTCATTCCAATGTATCAAGAAAATCTTTCCACTAGTTATAAAAAATAGCGAAAACAAAAATTAGATTAGCATTATTTTGTAATCCATGGCGGCAAGTCAGCATGTTAGTAGTAGTAAAAACACCGTTTCCTTATCAAAAATGAGGGTCCAAAATGAGGGTCGTGGAGTCACGTGGAGCTTACGTCACTGATGATGTCACTTCCGGTCACGTGACATCCGGGTCACATCAGGGTCAAAGGTCACATCCGGATCACTTCCTGTGACGTCACTTCCGGTCACGTGACGGCCCAGTAAGAGTTATCTGTCCCTACATAAGATCCGGTGACTTCCAATGTTAATCTACGGGGAACGCATGTATGGTATAGGGGCGGTCATATTTGTTTTTCTTGTTTTTTTTTTACCATGGGTTGTGGCACCTTGCTGTTGTCTCGCGATGTAGAACACGATGGCAGGTGTCTGGGGGGAAGGGGTACTGAAAAGTTCAGGCAGGTCTGGGGGTGGACATGTTAGGTCCATTCTGGCGCAGTGAAATAGTCCCAATGGGAAACCCACTCATGGACATTTGCGGTATAGAGGGTAGGCCCTTGTTTTTTCTGTCTCGAGGGAGGGGTCTCGAGGCCATGCGTTGAATTTTTTTAAAAGTGCTGATGACGCATGCGCAGAAGGTAGGTAGATCGAGGTGGACGTTTTTTTGTGTCTAGGTGGACCCATAGTGGTCCGATTGGGTCGCGTGATGTATCAGTTTGAAGCATTTAAACTTCAACTGGAGCGTCCAACTGGATGAGTGTGTGGTTGGAATATCGTTTATCTGCGCATGCGCAGTAGAAATAGGATATTTGAATGGACGTTTTGGGATCGCGACGGACCAATAGTGGTCCGATTGGGCCGTATGAGGTGTCATCGTGAAGCATTTGTGGGAGAGCATCCGATTGGTCCATGGTGTCGTCCGTTTGCAACATTCTGCGCATGCGCATACAGGGAATTGTGGGGAAAGGGCATTGGAATGGACGTTTTGGGGTCGAGGCGGACCCAGTGGTCGGATTGGGTCGTGTTAGGTATCAGTTTGAAGCTCTCATGGAGTAGCGTCCAACTGAACTGGTGTGGAGTAAAAGTAGCCCAATGGTGCGCATGCGGAGGCATTGGAATGGACGTTTCGACGTTGACGTGGGCCGGACCCATAGTGGGCGTACTGGGTCGGAGAGGGTATCCATGTGAAACGCTCCTCTAGGCCGATCAAGTCATTCATAGAAATGAGAAAGTTGTGGTTGTTGTTGAGATAGTCTAGTCTCTCAATTTCGGCGAAGTAAAATTCGAGGGAAGTAATCCAGTTTAGTAGTACAGAACGCAGAAACTGTCAGGGTTAATTTTTCGGGGAATTTTCTGGGAAAACCCCTGTTCTTGTTATAGATCACTCGGGAGTAGTAGACAAAGGGGAGTTTCGGAGGTGCACTGGAGTGCATTTGGAGGCGATAACGGCCTTTTTTCATCCGGCTACCTGGTAGAGTTACCTGTGTGTGCGAGTGTGGAGAAGGAGGAGAATGGAGGAGTAGGAGGGAGGAGGAGGAGGAGGAGGAGGAGTGCGTGAGTGAGGGTGGTGGTGGCGGTGGTTTTGTGTGGTGGTGGGTATTGGTGTTGGTGTCGTGTGGTGGTAGTAGTAGTGTGAGTGAGAGAGTGAGTGAGGCGTGCCCAACGCCCGTCTTAACGCATTGACGAACTAACGATGGTGAGTGAGTGAGTGCGTCACTGGACATCGCCGGAAGTGACGTCATCGCGCGCATAAGAGCTCCGAGCTCTTGGAGCTCGGAAGTGACGTCATCGCACGCATGCGCATGCGCCTGTGGTGCACCATGTATCCTATAGCACGTAGGGCATAGGGTACACCAGGGTGCGGGTGCGCCACATGTGCGTGTGCATGCGTGCGATGACGTCACTTCCTAGCTCCAAGAGCTTCACATACTCCTCCCTCCTCCTCCTCCACCTCCATCAACAGTCGTAAACTCTTCAAGTCAAATCGGTTATACATGTGAATGTATCTATATACTTTCCGAAAGAGCAAAATTTTATCATTACTTCAAAGCACAGGACATTTGCGCACACTTCGCCATCCATAAGATGGCTTGCGAATCGTGTGTCTCCATTATTGCGGAGCGATATCCGGTACTTTACCGGATTCTGTTCGGCCTTCATCCGGCGTAGAACAGACTCGAGAAATCTGATAAATTGCAGTTTTTCATACCACTTCTGAAACAGATATTGCCTGGGCTTACAAAATATATAGGTATTTGTAACTTTCGTTCATCCAAGAGGTGTGGTGGATCTAAAATTTTGAACAAGTAGTTCATCACATGACTCGAAAATGGCGAGTTACGTTGGGGTTACGTCGGTAGACTTTAGTTGATTGGCTGACGAAGTCACGTGGTATTGATTCATGGAAATTCCCTCTGGCAGTTGCCGAAAGTAGGCTGAACATGGATACACACGATCCCAGGGTCAGTCTTACCGCGTGTAGATGACCGAAATGGTTACAGGTTGAGCACAGGACAGTTATATTTTTTTAAATTTTAACCCTAACATTCCCCTCCAACATTTCTTGAACTTTCTTAGAAAAAGTAGAAAAATGGTCATATTCCAAATAAAATCTGCAAGATCGATTTTAATACATTTCCCTGTGTTCCCTACTCCCGTGCTGTTGAAATGACATGCATGGATGAGCAATTAGGGCAAGACTTTCTTCGTTCAGTTCATGAATGCTTTCAATCGATACAGAAACAATTGGATTGTACCATTCTCTCGAACACTCATAGCGAGGACTACGTTGAACGAGAAATCTTAACACGTAAAACGTAATAAAAATCCAATTCATCTGTTTAGGATATCGCAGAACAGGTCCGTATATAAAGCGCCTATGGCAATCGCTGTGAACCCGGTGAGTACTCGGCACGAGTATCAACAGGTTCGAGCGATCCCGCTATTCAAAATGGAGTTGAAAAGGTCGTTTATTTTCTCAATAGCTTTTGATTCCTTCTTAACCAATGCTCCAAAACTTCAGGCGCATTAATCTATCCATTGTTCCATGTCCTGCAATTGATTTGCCAATGTTGTTTCATTAACATGAAAAATATATTTGGCATATTATTATGCAAATTAGATAGAGGACAATTGATTTTCAAATAACATTTGATGGGGATATTTATATCTTTGTACGCCTCAGAAGGATTTCCCTGAATTGATTGGTCATTCGACCCCGCCATTTTAAACTAAGACGAGCATTCTCATTGGATCACTATTCATAGGAGCCACTCCAATCTTCATACACAACCATGCACGTGACTGTCTCAGTTGACCGATGACATAGCGCGGCTTCGTTTTCGATTTCAAAATCTGCCGTCTAACTGGGAAAATGTTGTTGTTGCTGCATCAGCCAGACATTGGCCCTCCGCAAAAGGGTCCAATACTTTAGGCTAGATTTCCTTAACCTGATTAAGACTATTCGGATATAAGGTCGTGCATCTGCGCAACCTGTAACCATCTCGGTCATCTATACGCGGTAAGACTGACCCTGGGATCGTGTGTATCCATTTACAGCCTACTTTCGGCAAGTGCGAGAGGGAATTTCCAGAAATCAATACCACGTGACTTCGTCAGCCAATCAGCTAAAGTCTACCGACGTAACCCCAACGTAACTCGCCATTTTCGAATCATGTGATGCCCTACTTGTTGAAAATTACAGATCTACCACACCTCTTGGGTGATACGAAAGTTATTCATACCTATATATTTTGTAAGCCTAGCATATATCTGTTTCCGAAGTGGTTTGAAAACCTGTAATTTATCAGATTTCTCGAGTCTGTTCTCTGCCGGATGAAGGCCGAACAGAATCCCGTAATATACCGGATATCGCTCCGCAATAATGGAGACTCACGATTCGCAAGCCATCTTATGGATGGCGAAGTGTACGCAAATGGCATCTGCGTACACTTCGCCATCCATAAGATGGCTTGCGAATCGTGTGTCTCCATTATCGCGGAGCGATATCTGGTACTTTACCGTATTCTGTTCGGCCTTCATCCTGCGGAAAACAAACTCGAGAAATCTGATAAATTACAGGTTTTCATACCGCTTCGGAAACAGATACTGCCTGGGCTTAGAAAATATATAGGTATGAATAACCATCGTATCATCCAAGAGTTGTGGTAGATCTGTAATTTTGAACAAGTAGGAAATCACATGACTCGAAAATGGCGGGTTATGTTGAGGTTACGTCGGTAGACTTTAGCTGATTGGCTGACGAAGTCACGTGGTATTGATTTCTGGACATTTCCTCTTGCAGTTGCCGAAAGTAGGCTGAAAATGGATACACACGATCCCAGGTTCAGTCTTACCGCGTATAGATGACCCAGATGGTTACGGGCAGTGGTTGGGATTACGTCGGTAGAGTTTAGCTGATTGGCTGACGATATCAAGTGGTGTTGATTTCGGGGACCTTACAAGTAGGACATCACATGACTCGAAAATGGCGGGTTAGGTGGAGGTTACGTCGGTAGACTTTAGCTGATTGGCTGACGAAGTCACGTGGTATTGATTTCTGGACATTTTCTCTTGCAGTTGCCGAAATTAGGCTGAAAATGGATACACACGATCCCAGGTTCAGTCTTACCGCGTATAGATGACCCAGATGGGTACGGGCAGGGGTTGGGGTTACGTCGGTAGAGTTTAGCTGATTGGTTGACGATATCAAGTGGTGTTGATTTCGGGGACCTTACAAATAGGACATCACATGACTCGAAAATGGCGGGTTACGTTGAGGTTACGTCGGTAGACTTTAGCTGATTGGCTGACGAAGTCACGTGGTATTGATTTCTGGAAATTCCCTCATATAATACGTGCTGGGCTTTGACCAAGAGCTAACTGTCGATGTCCATATCACGCAAACAAATAACCCGACCGGATAGTGCCTTCTTGTTGGGCATCGTCTTGTAATAGCTTCGGCCAAACTTCTTCGTCAATTTGTTTGTTGTGTAACTTGACGCATATGTGATCGGTCAAATAGATCATACCAACTTCGAATTATAAATTGACGAATTGCGAAAATGACCAAATTTGTGTCCATCAACAATGTAAACCGAGAAAACTTGTGCGTAATTCTATTGTAATAGATGACAATAATATACGAGGAAAATATCAATAGATATATATTTTTAGACCATATAAATACATTTCCTCACTTGGACAATATCCTGGTGGGCGGTGCGACAGGCTTCTAGAGACGATGAACCATGTGTGTGAGATGCATGCAGTCAGGCGTATCATATCTACACCACCCAAGTCCAAAATAAAACCATTATTTTGTCATACGACGATTCCAATATCTACATAAATCATAATGTTGTCGTCAATTGATCGAAATCCATTTTGTTGAACAGCAGATCAATCTTAATGTATATAATGTCGAACATGTTCTAAAGAGCCTTTTACTAAGTCTTCACCCCTATTGTCTCGTTCATTGGTGTACGTTATCGGCCTTTGAGACTGTAGTATAGGCTCTGGGGGGGTTTCTGTGTACATCTCTCTTTTACAGCAAAACTTGGTATTTTCCTGTTCTCTATGTTGAGACCCTTGGAAAAAGTTTGGGTAACACTCCCAGATCAAGTACGTTTTTTCTGCACAGCCTAATACATGATTACGCCTTGACGCCAATCAGCCCAAATAGCAAATTTCAGTTTTCATAGAATAATTCAAGAGTAGGCAGCATTAGATTCAAATGTAACATTTATTTATCATGTTTAGACATAACTAACACATTTTTAGCCTGGTTCAATACCATAATCCTTCATTTTCAGCACAAAAACAGGCTATTTAGCGAAATTTTGCCCAAAAATCACTTTCAGTTTGAAAGTCGCTCAAAATTCGATCACTCCTCATACACCCAATTTTGTAGATAAAGCAACCAAAATTGGTCAGAAGTTTCCTTATTAAGTCTTTTGATAAGTCTAAGTCCAATAGAGTTTTTTGTATGAATCTCATTCTGTGGTGTTACAATCATGAAATATCACTGCTTGATCAATGTATGTAGGCCTATACCTATTAAAATTGATTAATTTGCATAAATCAATGATGGCAGCCATGTACAGGCGAAATTGACAGTGGTTAATTACATGCCCAGGCATGATTAATCGCGATTTTTAACGCAAACAAAACTGTTTGAGTACAATCCATCTAGTGATAATCTCTCTCAGAACTACTTGAGAAGGTGCTGCCATCTACCTTAAGGAATCTACAACATCTTAATCAACCACTTTTGAGTTAACATAATTTGCATCAATTCAAAATGGCCGCCAAAAGCTCCAGGTTATGTCATCAGTCAAGAAGGACAAAGACAAAGTAAGTGTTACAGCAAGTCCAATAGAGTTTTTTGTATGGATCTGTGGTGTTACAATCATGAAATATCACTGCTTAATCAATGTACGTAGGCCTATACCTATTCAAATTGATTAATTTGCATAAATCCAAGATGGCAGCCATGTACAGACAAAATTGACAGTGGTTAATTACATGCCCAGGCATGATTAATCGCGATTTTTAACGCAAACAAAACTGAGTACAATCCATCCAGTGATAATCTCTCTCAGAACTACTTGGGAAGGTGCTGCCATCTACCTTAAGGAATCTACAACATCTTGAAGCCATGAGAATTTCAGGAAGCAGACATTTTGTTTTGGACCTGTTCTTTGTTCGCTTGAGGAGCTACCCATTCGTTCCATGGAAACTGTGCCTTGTCCGATGAAAGGGTATAGAGTATGACAACAACCCAAATAGGATTTCAGCAGCAATGTTCATGCCTGATCCTTCTAATTGGTCAACATGCATATCCAATAGGCCTATGTTTGTCACGAGGACTATACTCCAGAAGTATTTTTTATTGATAGATACTTGGTATATACCGGATTAATGTAACTTTATCATCTCCATGATTGGTCTTTGTCATATTCTTACACTCTAACAGCGTTATATAAGACAATTTGAGTGAAATAAGCCTTTAAAAACAATACCTATGAGTAGTAAGTGGTGCCCTCTTTTTTGAGTTGTTGAACTAAATTTCCACTATTTTCGATGCATAGTATGTTGAAAATTGCTTGAATACAGATAAATATATCACTGTGGCTTATCAGTCTTTCACATTTCATATTTTCAGTATACAATCGGTCCTTGCCACTGGTTAGTTAGACTTAGAGCATCAGTACATCAAGGATTTGTTGGTAACGATCGAATCTGTAACACTCTCAGGACCGCCTGAAGACAGTTCGTTTGATGCGACTCGTTTGATGCGACTGCGGCTCGGAAGAGTCACGCTAAATGCCAAGACCTTCGCGTTCTGAGCAGGAAGAAGATAGAAGTACTGGTTCCTAGGCTGTCCGCCATCCACCGAATAGAGAGACGACCACGACAGCTTTACGACAAGTGAAGTGTATTACCTGTGACAGTAAATCGCACAAACAATGCGAATCTTGAAGGTAACACGTTCGGGTGAAGACATCATCTTGAAACAAGTTTGTCGCAACTAGAAAGGCTGAAGCACGGCCCGATTCACTGATGCAATATTTTGTGTACTGTTGTTTGTGGGATTTACTGCCACAGATAATACACTTCACTTGTCGTAAGGCTGTTGTGGTCGTCTCAGACTCTATATTCGGTGGATGGAGGACAGCCTGGGAACGAGTACTTCTATCTTCTTCCTGCTCAGAATGCGAAGGGTTTTGGCATTTAGCGAGACTCTTCCTTTTGTGTACTTTTTATAACAATCATTGGTCATATGATAAACAAACTCATCTCCTTTAACTAGCTTAAGTCGCTTGAGAACTTGATCATTGTGGACGTCACTTGCTTCTCGTATCCTTTTGCAACCGTTAGTTGTGCTCACGGTTTTATTCCCTGCGCTTTTCTGGCAGATGATGATTTAGTCACATCAAACAAACTTCGGGCCGTCCTGAGAGTGTTACAGACTCCATCGTTAACAACAAATCCTTGACGTTGACGCAATGCGAAACTGTTGATGCTCTAAGTCTAACTAACGACTGGCAAGAAGAGACTGTATACTGAAAATATGAAATGTGAAAGACTGATAAGCCACAGTGATATATTTATCCGTATTTAAGCAATTTTCAACACACTACGCATCGAAAATAGTGGAAATTTAGTTCAACAACTCAAAAAAGAGGGCACCACTTACTAGTCATAGGTCTTGCTTTTAATGGCTTATTTCACTCAAATTATGACATATATAACGCTGTTAGAGTGCCAGAAGATGACAAATTACAAGCGTCTTAGTAGTCCGTCATCCATTATTCAGCCGTCGTCCATTAGAGAATATCCGCGTCCATAATCCAAAGACCTATTCCATATTCCATATAACAGTATTAGCACCTAATTCAAAAAGACAATTATAGTATACATAAACATAGGCTTGTTTCCTGCAAGAGAGAAGAAGTCAACAATTTTCAATGATGCCGGCAAGACATCATGATGTTCCAAACATATCAAATCCGTATCGCTGATCAGTATTCTTAATCCATAATATTCGTTTTAAAGACCAATCATGGAGATGTTAAAGTTACATTATTCCAGTATATACCAAGTATCTATCAATAAAAAATACTGGTGTCGTTTGGCCCTCGTGACAAACATAGGCCTATTGGATATGCATGTTGACAAATTAGAAGGATCAGGAAACAAATTATCATGATATGAACATTGCTGCTGAAATCCTATTTGGCTTGTTCCTCATACTCTATACCCTTTCATCGGACAAGGCACAGACGCAGTTTCCATAGAACGAATGGGTAGCTCCTCAAGCGAACAAAGAACAGGTCCAAAACAAAATGTCTGCTTCCTGAAATGCACATGGCTTCAAGATGTTGTAGTTTCCTTAAGGTAGATGGCAGCACCTTCTTAAGTAGTTGTGAGAGAGATAATCACTGGATGGATTGTACTCAAACAGTTTTGTTTGCGTTTGCGTTAAAAATCGTGATTCATCATGCCTGGGCATGTAATTAACCACTGTCAATTTTGTCTGTACATGGCTGCCATTTTGAATTTATGCAAATTAATCAATTTGAATAGGTATAGCCTACGTACATTGATTAAGCAGTGATATTTCATGATTGTAACACCACAGATCCATACAAAAAACTCTATTGGACTTACTGTAACATTTACTTTGTCTTTGTCCTTCTTGACTGATGTCTTAACCTGGAGCTTTTGGCGGCCATTTTGAATTTATGCAAATTAGATCAACTCAAAAGTGGTTGATTATGGTTCCAATGAATAGCTTGGTATCAAAAACCCATGCATAGACACCAAAACCAACTTCATATCAGACTTACTTTCAAAGCTAGACCAATTTAACCAAATTTGGTTAATGTCGCTTTTTGGGGGTAGGGGTAACTTTTGTTGACATTTGATCCCACTGTCACTATAAAATACCCTGAATCATAAATATGATGCATGCAGTTATCAAAAGACTTAATAAGGAAAGTTCTTACCAATTTTGGTTGCTTTATCTACAAAATTACGTGTCTGAGGGGTGATCGAATTTTGAGCGACTTTCAAACTGAAAGGGATTTCGGGGCAAAATTTCGCTAAATAGCGTATTTTTTTGCTGAAAATGAAGGTTTATGGTATTGAACCATGCTAAAAATATGTTAGTTATGTATAAACATGATAAATAAATGTTACATTTGAATCTAATTCTGTATACCAGTGAATTATTATATGAAAACTCAATTTCAGCATTTTGGCCGATGTCATAATCATGTATTGGGCTGTGCAGAAAAAATGCACTTGATCTAGGAGTGTTACCCAAACTTTTTCCAATGGTCTCAACATATAGAACAGGAAAATCCCAAGTTTTGCTGTAAAAGAGAGATGTACACAGAAACCCCCCCAGAGCCAGGACTATCTGGTGTCTTCTTAATCTCACATTTGATAGGCAGTCTTTGATCATTTTCCATAATCAACGTTATATCAACATGATAAATGGCTGCTACACACAGACTATTACTATGTAATCACTGGCAAGTAAGATTCTACGGCATCAATTGTCGGCTGTCTGTCAGGACATTCCCGGAGATGACCGGACATTGCCGAAGATTCAGACGACGCGACATTAAAATTGACGTGACTGGGAATTTATGTGGATGGGGGACACGATTTCTCTCCGCGGAGGCTTGAATCGGAAGTGACCGCATCACCACCGGAAGTTACCGCTGACTCGGAAGTGACCTCTGGCCCGGATGTGACCTTTCACCCGGAAGTGACCTTTGACCCGGACGTGACGCCATCGGATCAGGGGAGATAATTCCGCGCGGTTCCCCCAAACAAGAGTTATCTGCTCCTTGATACTACCGAAGATCCCGTTTTACTACTTTCCCTTGCACTATTGCAGAAGTAAAAAAAAATACATTGCGGAGGCATACTAAACTCACTCTTCTGGCATCGGTATCAAATTGTAAGTATCCTTACCGCCAGATGCACTCTCTGAGTGATTTGGGCCGTAGAACTCATCGCTGAGCTTGTGCACATCAATTACCAAACGGAGCTAGGTGAACTCGAGGCACTTTGAGGGCCCTTTTTGGTGGTATAGAAAATGTAATGGATTACTAGAGCAAATCACCGTGGGTTATTGTAAATACATCAGCGTACAGAAACTTGAATAAATTGAGTGGTGGGCGGGATGGTGGTAGTTGGCTGATTGTGGACTATTATTTTCCTGTATGGCAGATATGTCACTGTGGGTTAATTGGTAATAGGAGGTATGAGAGTATGATTACAAGAGTTCTGAATCTCTTCCCTTTGAACTTTACTCGCTGTGTCAGATACGTCTATTTCCCACTTACTTTGCTTGGCGACAGATACGAGACATTGAGTTATTTCCCTTAGGTAGACAGAAGGTCATTTCCAAATTATTCTCCTTTGAACTTGTAGCTATGCCGGTTATGTCAGTTTGATATTTCTCTCTCGTTTCGCTCGGGACAGATATGCCACATTCATCTGTCCTATTAATAATAAATGTAACAGCTTTACACATGAACTGTTGCTGTTGTTGTTGGATGGGGGACTCCATTTCTCTCCGCGGAGGCTTGAACCGGAAGTGACCGCATCCCTACCGGAAGGGGGGGATACATGAACTGTGTGGCTGGGATACAAGTCATCATAGGGATCATTTTGGTTCTTGTGATGTTTTTAGAAATATGCAGTCAATATATTTGTCTGTGGGCTCAAATGTCTTCTTGGCAGAACTTCGACATCGTTTTCCACCACCCTTTTAAAGTTGCGTTTAACTGTTTGATCTGACTGCTCGTTTCAGTGCTTGTATAACAACAGTTGCCACTCCGTACCTTCCACCCAATAAGAAATGGAACGAGACTAACCCGATACAAGTAGGAAACTGTGACCACGGTCCGCTAACATACACAATCAAACCTAACATAGCGGATGGAAATAACTATGTGAGTCCAAATCAGTAGATAATAAATTAGGTTTTCGGTAGTCCACAAATGCTATTGGTTAAGATTCTTTAAATCGCACAAAGTCTTTCTGCTCGGAGTTGTACTGAGTGTTTTCTGGAATATTGTATACGAATATGAAATGTGAAATTGATTTTCTCCGAATTTCTATACTGATCAAACCTTTCTACAGTATCTTTCCTACGAAGATATTTAATTTAATTTAATTTAATTAAAACTTATCCAGAGAAAAGGGGGCGAATAGCTAGAGAAAAGTGCACAATTGCTTGGACACACACGCATATTTAGACTATAGTTTCTTTCTACAGGCGGTAGTGATAACATTCTACACGTCAACTTTCCACGCCACGCCGCCGACATGTGCGATAATCTGGTCGGGGGGATACCTGGTACCGACAACTCAAAACACCAATCAGTCCCTTCTTCCTGGCTGTTTCGTAGACGAATCGCGGGAAGGATACCACGAAACTCGCTATTGGTTCCACATTCTATCCTGGCTCTAATAGTGTCACTTGTGTGCATCTAGACAGAATGGCACTCCCTTGGACAATTAAACCACAGGTTTTCAGAGTGTTACCTTGCAGCACTTTATCATAGTGTTCCATTTATCACGATTGGTTAGCTCTCGTGCATATTTATTGTCGTATCGTATATTCATGTCTTCCATAGTGCCTGCCTTACTACTAGTTCTTCTCTGTGACTATTCGATGACCGGAGCACCTCGCTCTCTTGTTATAGATCCTCGAAACCGATCGGCCACTCAGCTCTTTGGAGAAAGGACTCTTATTTAATTTATTTTATATCGTCTATTTTATTTTGTTTAATAATTTTTTATACCTACATGGGTTTGAGTGGGAAGAAAATGTCGATGGCGCGAAGGATGGCTGCCTTATTGAATGTCGGACCTGACGAAAGCTGGGTAAATAAATTTCGAAGAAGGAAGAATCGTGAAGGTTGTAAACTTACTAGAATTCGTTCAGGTTACATGTTGATTCAGAATGCCTTGATATTTCCTGGTCGCTTCATCAATGAACCTTCATAGAAACTCTGTTTGGGGTCACTTCCGGTCACATGACTTCCGGATCGCGGGTCCGTTAATAAATGGGTTTTTGGAAAAAATCAGGAAATCTTGCAGAAAAATATGAAAATACGGAGTTTACACCCATAACATGACTGGAGTGGTCTTAGAGCCGTTGTATGACTTTAGCCGGTGACGTTACCGTGCGCATGCGTATCCGGAGAGTAGAAGAGAAAGCACAGATACGGCTGGATGCACAAACACCGTAGGTCCGGTGATACGCGCATGCGCACTCGGGGACTAGCAGAGAAAGGGCATTCCAGAAGTGCCCATGCGCACTCGGGCAATATTATAGAAAGGACATTTTCAGTGTGGGTTGTATGGGTTTCTGATGGATGGATGATGCAGGAATGGGTGGATTGCGCATGCGCAACCAGAAGTAGAAGGTTATACCGAGAACGACAGTGGTGAGAGACATCAGGGTTTCGCCAATAGAGACTCCTGGGTCCGGGATGTGGGTAGGGCATTATACGTCTGTCTACCTTGGGCACAGGGTACAGGGCGCGGTTCTTGTTGTTATGCACTTTATAAAAAAGGATGAGATCCGCCGCCACCCAGCTCATGTTTGGGATTTTCAACGTTGACGCTGTTCGGTCGACCTCCATATAAAACTGATCCTTGTCCAGCGATGAGGTCGACATAGTGTTGACGCAAACACCGTCGTAGTCTGGGTGCCAATGTGTTATACGGCACTATCCCTGGGAGTCTTTCTTCGAGGAAATAGATTTTGGATCAAGTAAATCATAGATTTCCACGATGGAACCCTTTAGAAACCAAGTCGGTGTGTCATTGACCGCACCCATCGGGTCATCGAGTACTACCAAGTTGGTCTGCTCGGGTCAAGGTAATGCAAGGCGATCGATAGCATGAAGAATGCCTAGGTCGAAACTCGCATCCTTCAACCGCATAGTCTCGTAGGCGGACCGCCACTGTCTGTAGCACCAGAAAATACGGTCACCCGTATAACTGATGAGGCCTTCCTACAAGAATTTTGTCACTCAGGGTATCTTTCCACACCACGTCGGGCCGCTAACCGTCCTCGTTCAGGGACGCTCGACTTCACATCGTGGACTCATAAAGGATGGTGGTCTCGGCTGTGTCTCTTGGCCGTGTTCACAGGGCAGTTATATAACAGAAAAGACCGTCAGGACCGAAGCTCGGTTCTCCCTGGCCTTGCTGCTAATATTAAAGTATGATATACAAACATTTGAGCCGTTAAAATGAACTCAATTAATTAAAAGAACTTATTACATCAAATTTCTGCATAAATGCAGAAATAATATTCAGCTAAAATAATGGTTTGCTAAATATTTGGAACGATTTAGATCGGGAGCAGTTTTACAATAATTTGCTCACCATGACGCCACAGAATTCAATCAAACATCGACCCTAAGGTCACTCCAATCGTACTCTACAGCATAAGCCAGATCGATAGAACTCCAAGACCATATTATTTGTTCTACAAGAAAATGTCCTAGTATTTTATGTTATGGGTGTCCGTCTATCTGGGTTCCTCCACGAACCAAACTGGTTGTCATCATATGAGTGTAATAGCCTTGAGTGTGACATTAAACCAAATCCACCCACCCCCTCCCCCGGCTATCCGGATTGACTATTGCGAGATTTTCCGATTTTCACATTTGTTCATATACTCGCGACTCGGAAGTCAGATGTCCGGAAGTGACCCCGAACCGGAAGGTGGAGGGGGTGAAGGTCAAGGATCAAAGGTCGCAACTCACATGTAACACACGTCCCCCTTAATCTACTTTCCAATTCCCGAGAGATTTCCATTTTATATTCTACTGCGATATGACAAAAAGAAAAGTTAACGTGTTGTTTATCTGCATGACCGTGAGATTTTTTAAGCTAATTGTAATCAAGTCGACCAATTTCATTAAAGCACAGCCGTCACTTTTTATCCCGCGAATACAAAATTATCGTTAGAATATTGCACGTGAGCCTGATGAAGTCCATCTTCACCAGCCAAGTCAACTACATCGCAAAGCTATGTACAGCGCAACGTGAGTAGTATAGTATACTGATTTCGAGTAGCTGGCGCCCCACTGCGCATGCGCGAGAAAAAAAAATGGGGCGGTTTTGGGGCGGTGTGCGCAGGAGTGTTGTGCACAGGTATGACGTCACTTCCGGTCTGGGTGAATGGGGCGTAACCTTGGGGGGATGTATTCTTCCGTGGTGATGCGGTCTGCCTCCGCGGACCGAAAGTAGTCCCAAAACCGTGGGTTTTCGTGAGAATGTTCGGCAATCTGTATGGACCGCTAGTGTACCGATTGGGTCGAGTGAGGTATCAATATGAAGGATACGTGAGGGAGTATCCAACGGGCTAGGTATGACGTGGAACTGACGTCATTCTGCGCATGCGCAGTAGAGAAAGGGTATGGAAATAGACGTTTTGGGATCTATGCGAGCCACTAATGGGCCGATGGAGTCGAGTGCGGTATCAATGTGAAGCATATGTGAAGGAGCAACCGCCTGGAGTAGTGTGTCGTCCGTTTTCGACCTTCTGCGCATGCGCAGACAGGGAATTGTGGGAAAAGGGTGTGGACATAGACGTTTTGAGGTCTAGGTGGGCCACTAGTGGGCCGATGGGATCGAGTGAGGTATCAATGTGAAGCATACGTGAGGGGGCATCCGATTGGACTAGTGTCTCGGCCGTTGTCAACATTCTGCGCATGCGCAGACGGAATTGTGGGAAAAGGGTGTGGAAATAGACGTTTTAGGGTCTAGGTGGGCCACTAGTGGTCCTATGGAGTCGTATGAGGTATCAATGTGAAGCAGTCGTGAGGGAGCATCCGATTGGGTTAGTGTGTCGTTCGTTGTCAACATTCTGCGCATGCGCAGACGGAATTGTGGGAAAAGGGTATGGAAGTAGACGTTTTGGGGTGTAGATGGGCCACTAATGGGCCGATGGAGTCGAGTGAGATATCAATCTGAAGCCTATGTGAGGGAGCAACCGCCTGGAGTAGTGTGTCGTCCGTTTTCGACATTCTGCGCATGCGCAGACAGGGAATTGTGGGAAAATGGTGTGGAAATAGACGTTTTGGGGTCTAGGTGGGCCATTAATGGTCCGATGGAGTCGAGTGAGATATCAATGTGAAGCATACGTGAGGGGGCATCCGACTGAGTGGATGTGGGGTGGGAATATCGTCATTCTGCGCATGCGCAGACAGGGAATTGTGGGAAAAGGGTATGGAAATAGACGTTTTAGGGTCTAGGTGGGTCACTAATGGGCCGATGGAGTCGTATGAGGTATCAATGTGAAGCATATGTGAGGGGGCATCCGATTGGACTAGAGTCTAGGTGGTCCTATGGAGTCGTATGAGGTATCAATGTGAAGCAGTCGTGAGGGAGCATCCGATTGGGCTAGTGTGTCGTTCGTTGTCAACATTCTGCGCATGCTCAGACAGGGAATTGTGGGAAAAGGGTATGGAAATAGACGTTTTGGGATCTAGGCGAGCCACTAGTGGTCCTATGGAGTCGTATGAGGTATCAATGTGAAGCATATGTGAGGGAGCATCCGCCTGGATTAGTGTGTCGTTCGTTGTCAACATTCTGCGCATGCGCAGACAGGGAATTGTGGGAAAAGGGTATGGATATAGACGTGTTGGGGTCTAGGTGAGCCCCTAATGATCCGATGGTGTCGTATGAGGTCTTATTTTGAAGCTCTCGTGAGGGAGCATCCGACTGGACTAATGTATCGTCCGTTTTCAACATTCTGCGCATGCGCAGACAGGTAATTGTGGGAAAAGGGTATGGAAATAGACGTTTTGGGGTCTAGGTGGGCCCCTAGTGATCCGATTGGATCGAGTGAGGTATCAATGTGAAGCATACGTGAGGGAGCATCCGCCTGGGTTAGAGTGTCGTTCGTTTTCAACATTCTGCGCATGCGCAGACGGAATTGCGGGAAAAGGGTATGGAAATAGACGTTTTGGGGTCTAGGTGGGCCCCTAATGATCCAATGGAGTCGAGTGAGGTATCAATGTGAAGCATACGTGAGGGAGCATCCGCTAGGGCTAGTGTGTCGTTCGTTTTCAACATTCTGCGCATGCGCAGACAGGGAATTGTGGGGAAAAGGGTATGGAAATAGACGGGTTGGGGTCTAGGTGAGCCCCTAATGATCCGATGGTGTCGTATGAGGTCTTATTTTGAAGCTCTCGTGAGGGGGCATCCGACTGGACTAATGTATCGTCCGTTTTCAATATTCTGCGCATGCGCAGTCTGGCCGTATTATAGAAAGCAGGCATTTTGGGGGTACGTGGGGGGATGTGTTTGGGGTAGAGATGGACCACTATTGGTCCAAATGGGTCGTGGGAGGTGTCAAAGTGAAGTTTTTGTGGGGTAGAGTCAGAATGGTGTGTTTTTAAGTGCAAGTCGCGTCAATCTGCGCATGCGCAGTTGGGTGTAGTAAGTGAAGTGGTCATTTTGGGGCAGTGAAGGAAGGTACTTGGTCTGAAAAATTTCAGCACTAGAATTTGTGCTACTCTAAGATTGTGTTATCCCAAAATAACGAAAATACTGTTATACGATCACTTTCTAAATGATAAAAAATAAATATCTATTCAGCTTTGGGAGCTGTGTCATTACGATCATCAGAGGGGTACTGTATGTTCGCTTTCAAGACTACCGGTCTTCTACCTCCTATTTAGTGGGAGGCCCGTTGGCCGAGTGGTTTAGATCGCCGACATACAGTGCTGGCGATTAGGTGCCTGAGTCTGGGGTCGCTGGTTCGAATCCTGCACGGGACTCGACCAAATTTTTAGCACTAGAATTTGTGCTACTCTAAGATTGTGTTATCCCAAATAACGAAAATACTGTTATACGATCACTTTCTAAATGATAAAAAAATATATCTACGATCCTTGTCATATTATTTTGTGTATTTCAGTTATACGGATTATAAAAAAATTCAAATTTGAAAGGAAAGGCTGGAGGGAAAATGGCTGCCCACCCCCTGGTACTTTTAACAATGACAGTGGTGCACTCTCTATGACATTTCTTGTGCTAAATTTCTCTAAAATACATTCCTGATAACGGTAAAGACAGTTGAATAAATTCAATCTTTTTTAAATATTTTTCACATGTCAAGATATTCTCATATATTTTACATAATAGTATCCAACAAAAAGATTCTTTTCATTAGATACTTTGTTGTTTTAAAAATTATTAACCTTCAAACTGCATTGCAACGATAACGGTAAAGACAAATTCATTTTCAAATTTGAAATCTTTTTAAAAATCTTTTAAAGCAGTTATCTTTCCAAAATAGACATTTTACAATTGGGAAAACTATAAAATGTTTAATCATCTGGCATTTTCAGCAAATCTTTATGAGGAGGGGAGAAGATCATTTACCATGTTATTTCCTTTATTGCTAAGATACCATAGGAAATAATATGTGATGGGGGTTTTGTCCAGTGGGGGTTATGTCCGGTGGGGGTTATGTCCGGGGGGGAGGGGGGTTTTGTCCATGGGGGTTTTGTCCGCTGGGGGTTTTGTGGTACACCCGCTTTCCCTACAGACAACAACCAGGTGTATCTCGTGCTTCACCTGTATCAACAACGCACGAGTATTGGTCCCGCTCGGTACGCTTTCCCTACAGACGACAGCCATGTGTCTCATGTCGCACCTGTTTCAGTAACACAGCTTTTCAAGGAAGCAAGAGAAATACGACCCTGCATGCAGAAAAGTGCCAGCTCGAAGCCAGCTATTTTTAGCGCCAACTGAGAAATACTCAGAGCGTCAAATGCTATGAAGAAATATCTGATTTGATACTCAAAGTAAATGAGAAAGAGCCAAAAATTCATAGTGGGATGTAATCAATGGGAACTGGTGATGGTGCCGTGTAAAGAAGCCATATTTCTAGTTTGACAGACTTCTGTTATTTGTTAATGATGTGTTAATCGTCAATAATGACTCCAAAAGCAAACGAATTGTATCACATCCGCCATTCATTAGTCAGTCACCGCCCAGAAGACCTCTTTCGTTTGAGACCACCATGTCCATAAAGGATTTGAACAAGTATTACAAAATGTTCGTTTACCTCAAACTGCTCAATAACCGTGGTCGTGGCGTGGACGTATTCTATTATTTTTATATTTTAGTGACACAGAGTATTCGTACGAAATATATGTTGTGAAACAAGTCGACTGATATATAGTTAACCAGTTTGCAGCAAACCTAAATTGGGCTCAATGGTCATGGACTGCATCGCATTCGATTTTGGAGCTTCCACGCATGAATGGCACATTGTGAACGTCGCTTAATTGAATAAACTTGACACCGCAGCTGAAAATAACCAATGTCCTGGAAGGTGAGGATGATAAACGAACGATTGTGTTAATTACATTTTCAGCTGTCTCCCTTAGTTAAGATCCCCGATATTCAGGTAAGTTTATAGTCCATACCACCCCTGCACGAAATTCGGCTAATATATGAACTGTCTCTTAAAAATAACAGCCAATGCTCGGACGACGGGGGAGACTGGTAAGCGCGGTCAGTCGTAGAATCTCGATATATTCCACGCAAGCTGAGATTATGCTGAGACAAATTATTATTGTTCCGAATCAAAATATATAGTTGTGCGTGACCACTTTTGAAATCCATTAGATCTCTTCCTCTATAAGGATAGACACCTGAATTCAAAACTACAGAGGGGATGAAATAAAATATACGGCATATCGGGTGGCACTTTAATTTTCTCAAAACATGGGCATATTCCGAGAGGTCACACATCCGATTCAGGAAAATTTCTATCAAAAATATAATGACTGATATTTCTTATGGCAGACGCTCTCTTTCATGGTACGACGAAGTTGCGTAATGCAAAGTTGAAGAAATGAACAACTGGGATATATCGTCAAAATGACCACACCGCGATTTGGTTACTTATTGTATGCGCTGAAATGCAAACTCAATGAAACCATTTCACTTGGCTCAAAAGGAAACACTGACTTTGTGAAGATCTGAGAACTGCAGCCCCTGCACTCCACAAAATATATAATATTACAATGCCACACTATTTTTTGACAACTCTGCTAAAATACTTAGGAAGATTTTTGCTATTTTGACACTTTATTTTGGAACACCAACTGGGCTCTCTATGACAACTATTAGGAGGGCACTGGGACGGGTGGAAAGGCTTTCAAAAGAAAACTAGTTTCTGGAATACCACGGCTTTAACGGTTAATCACAGTTGGATATCTGCCCCGATAATCCAGCACGAGCCTACAGAAAACTGGAAAGCCTTGTTAGCGTTAACTAAATATAATTTTCTTTTATTTTATTAAAAGTTATTATGAGCTGTTTCATTCATTAGTAAACTAATTTTTATTGGACGACCCCTGGAATCACATGTGTTGTGTGCATAGACGTGGATATGAACACAATATGCAGTGACCATGTGGCGACAGTTGTACGCGCGTCTGTCTGTCTGTCTGTCTGTCTACGGCCTATGTGATATAAAGACGAAAAAACAGTTAACCGTCAGTCGGCAACAGCTTGCTCATCTGGGTGTGCGCAAGGTAAGTATTATCGGTAATAGGCCGTTTAATTAGCTTATACAGTGTCCCACTAAAAAAAAAATCCGCATTTTATAACATAAGTTTATACCCGGTAACTCTTTGAGTCGTTCAGTTGTGACTTTCAGTAAAGGATTGTCATAGAATTTTGGTCGAACAGATACTTGGATAGTGGACGTTGATTATTGATTGCCTCTATTGATCGTACCCATTAAAACATATGGTCCAACGCTCGTCCAACGAATTAATTGCCTGTCGTGTTGACAAATACATCATTATATTTGGGTGCAAATATTTCACGTCCTCTATATTAATTTTCACATACATGTAGAAAAATGGAAAGGGCCTAAAAATAATGTGATGATATATCTGGGCCAAAGAACTTCGAGTTCATTATCCCCTAATATTTTTCAGCAACTGAACATTTTGTCACGCACATTGATTATTCGCTTACCTAGTATTGTCCAACAGAACCGAGCGACAATATTCCTCAAATTCCGGATATGCCACAGACGTTGGCCTTTGGGGTTATGATACCTGTATTATTTATACTACAAATGAGTATGCCTATATTATTATATAGCATGTATATGTAAGAAAAATTACAAAACATGCTACGGAATATTCCTTATTGAATTCTAAGGAATAATGCGCTAGTCGGGGAATATTCCTTAAATTTTAAGGAATTTTGTTTTCAGTGTATAATATAGTATAGTCGGGCTAACGATCCATGTGATTGGTCGCACGGTTGGGGGCCGGTATATGTTATATGGTCATATTGTAGACTCTGTCCTGTCGGACCAACATTAGACCTTAATTATGTTAAATACCAAGCATTGTCGGATTGGTATGAAAGGAATGAATGTTTCTATGTTTCTTAACGACCCTTCAGCACTAGACTGTGCTATATTAAGATAGTGTATATCCCATAACAACGAAAATACTTTTATGTTCCGGGTACGATAATATGTAAGTGTTTCCACGAGTTGACTTCTGACACTGAAACAGATAACCCTTCTTTTTATATCGCGTTCTATCCATTGTTTTTATATTGATTTCAAGATGGTTATGATGGAAGATTGTACCTCGGGGGGAGGGGTCGTTAAGAAACATACACGACTTGGACCTTCAAGTCAAGAGAGAGAGACAGAGATTTAACGTTGGGTTCAGTAATATTTCAGCTATGTAGTGACCCAACAAAGAGGGTGTATGGCTTCACCTATATGTCCTATCAAAAGTAAACCAATTAAAAGTGTGATACATAAGTAGGACGACACTAACCCTCATCAAATCGCCTATATCAAGTTTCATATGCTGAGTATTTGAATTTGCATTATAAACCGGAAAATGGTGACCAAATTACGCATTCTAGCTAGTTTAGTGTTAGAGTTGCTTCTGGTCCGATTCATAATAAGAATCTCTTGAACTTCACCTTGTTTTAAGGTATCGTATGGGATATAGGAGCTGTTAAGCAAACATTACATTACTGTATTTCATGATTACAGTGGTTTACTTCTCTTTAACAGTGTATCTTTTGATCTCTGCAAAACTTCCCTCGTTGGAGACTATAATGACTTAGAACTGCAAATACGCAAACTTCCAAGTAATAAAATTGAATTTCTTTTTCAAATCACAGATACCATCAACATGTTCGTGGATCCAGCCGAGCTTCACAGCGCCATCGATGCTAAGGACATTGGGCGTATTCGACTGCTTATCCAAGAAGGGGTCGATGTAAATTGCGACTATAGGCGAGAAACACCATGCACCAGAGCCATCGAGGCCGGGTATCTGGACGGGGCACATCTGATCATTAATTCTCCGACATTTGACGTGAATGCCCCCAATCAGTTCGATCGGACGCCCTTGTATGTTGCTGCCAAAAACGGCCACCTTGAATTAGTTAAACATTTGATGGAGATCGGGGCCAGAGTGGACCAGCGAGATATCCTCGGCATAACGCCACTCGGAGCGTCAGCGTGGTACAATTTCGGGGCCATCGC
Source organism: Hanleya hanleyi (assembly GCA_036873755.1). Classification (NCBI taxonomy): domain Eukaryota; kingdom Metazoa; phylum Mollusca; class Polyplacophora; order Lepidopleurida; family Hanleyidae; genus Hanleya; species Hanleya hanleyi. The sequence goes on along the minus strand of JAVTVY010037926.1, from coordinate 75,559 downwards.
CGAGTTCCTGATTCAAAATGGCGCCGATGTCAATATGTGCGACTCCAATGGGGAGACGCCACTGTATAGGGCCTGTAAAAATAACAACCCGAATGTCGCTAAAACACTAATCCGTCATGGATGTGACGTCGATGTAGCCACAAATTGGAGTCATAATCATCCAGGACATACACCACTAATGGCGTCATTGAGTGGCGTCAATTACGCAGTTTACTCCCGTTTGTCGGGAAAGAACGTCTCTGAAATGGTGGACTTGATCAACCTCTTGGTATCGAAAAGGTGCCACTTGGATGCCGTTGAATTCCGAGGCAGGACTGCTCTTTGCATCGCCGTCACTGATAACAATATCTGTGCCACCTGTCTTTTAGCTGAAAGCGGTTGCGACTTGAATAAACCAGACTTAAATGGATTCAGTCCTCTTCACTGGGCCCTCCATTTTACCCAGCAGCGCCATGAGTTGGCCAAGCTCCTGATTCTGTACGGAGCAGACGTCGATTTCAGGGTGGACACCTGTGACGTCCGTAAAAGAGATGCGTTGTCCATGGTCCGTGAGATAGAAAGAAAGCCACTAGGTTCGAAACTAACCGGACGTGAGACGATTCGTCTTCTTGTGTCGGCCATGAATCCATTATCTCTGGAGAAAGCAAAGAATGAAATTGTCCTGAGCAAAGATTCATCCCCGGAGGTCTCTACATCAGAAAACAACGACACGGTTCTTGATTCTGCTCTTCTGGAAAGTGAATTAAGTCTCCAATCATTATGCAAATATATCATCCGAAAGTGCCTTGGTTGTAATTTAGCGAATAAGGTGGATAAATTGCCAACAGCTCATCGGATGAAGTTATACATCACGTTGGACTATGACTGCGTGAGACTGAAACCGAGGGATGTTAATAACTTATACATTGCTGTTGGCGAAGGTCGATTGGACGACATTGAGCGGATGGTTCGAGCGGGCACAGATGTTGGAGCCACACTGTGGAACAAAGTCCCTTTGACTTTAGCTGCGGAGTTTGGTAACCAGGATGTTGTTCAATTACTTCTGTCTTTGGGGTCTGACCCATCGGTTATGGATGGCTCTGGAGATTCGGCACTTCACAGCGCCGCCAGGAATGCGCACACTTCCGTCCTGAAATGTTTGCTGGGGGCTTCCGGTATAACGGACTTATGGAACGCCAGTGGAAGAACACCTCTCCACGATGCGGCATTTAATGGAGATAACGAAACGTTTGAGACACTTCTCCGTGCAGGAGCTGACCCAAAATTGTGTGATAAGGACGGAATTACTGCGTTGCACTACATGGCGGGAAATGGCAACGAAGCGATGGTCCGTCGTCTGCTCGAAGCTGGAGTGGACCTGGATGTTCTCGACTCACACGGTAATTCTCCGCTCCACGTAGCAGCATCGAAGGGTCGACTCTTCACCCTGGTATTGCTCCGACTACCGGCGCTGTACAGGAATGAAGACCAGATAAACCACACAGGAGTGATAACTGCTCTCGTAAACAAGGGCTGTGACCTCAGCATGCGGAACTCTACTGGGCAAAACGCAATGGACATCGCTAAAATGTTTGCCTCGTGGGGGACGCGCGATGTAGTAGAATTGCTGACAGGTTTGATGGCGAACGCATAGCTGTCCTAGCAGATCAGAAATTTCCCTATCTACGCATTGGATGGATTCCATATCACGTTTGAACATCATGTTGGTTTGAGTCTTACTGTGGGGCCATAATGCTGCCAAGCATATTTGCTAGAATTACTGCTATTTTTCCACAAGGAAAGTTCGTTTTATATCCATTTTATGTTAATATTAATGAAAGACATTTTTTGCCATTTAGATCGTGTAACAGTATTTTCGATATTTTGTGATTACACTCTATTAGTATAGCACAGATTCTAGTGCTGAAAATTGGTCGAGACCCCTGCGGGATCCACCAGAGTAAGGCTCTCAGCGTCCAGCACTATATGTCGGCGATCTTAAACAATCGGTCAATGCGCTTTTCACAAAAATAGATGGTGGCAGACCCGCGGTCTTGAAAGCGAACATACAATACCCCTCTAATGACAGTAATGACACAGCTTCCATAGCTGAATACATAGGGAGATATTTTCTTGTCATTTAGAAAGTGATCGTATTCTAGACACCTGCGGGATTCGAACGAGCGACCAGTGATTTAGATCGCCAACATACAGTGCTGGCGATTGGGTGCCTTACTCCGGTGGTCGCTGGTTCGAATCACGCAAGGTTCTCGGCTAATTTCCAGCACTAAAATCTGTGCCATATTATACTAAGATAATGTAATTTCAAAATAACGAAAATATCGTTAATATTAATGGTTAGCGAAAAGATGTAAAATAAACTTAATAAGAGTGGATATTGATCTCGTTCGAGTCATTGAGTAAAACCATTCACTCAACTTGACTTAGACTTTGGTCACTCTGCCATTGAGTGACCTGTTTTCAATAAAAACAAGTTCAGTGAGTTTCGCAAGTGGAGTTAGATCAGACTATCACTCGTGTGTGTTTTGGTTTTAGCGATTAGAGAAACGAGATTCCATGAAAGTGTTACGTCATATCAGAATTTCTCAATGGACAAATGTCAACTCTCAACATGTTATTCATTGAACACGTATATTTTAACTCCTCAAACTTTTGTTTCATTTTAAAGTGTCCTTAAACACCTTCTGTGCAATATCAACAACAAGTGACGAATTGGATAGCAAACTGATTAATTAAACATCTGTACGTGAAATTAAAATACAAGTTTGTGCTTGATAGAAATTAAATTGTTTTTTTAAAAATGTTTTATAAAAATGAGTGTTGCTGTAGTTTTTATTCCATGTGTTCAGAGATTAGAATTTTCCTATCCTACATCGTTCCTATGTGTTTTTGCCCTTTTGGCGTACACACCGTATTGTTTGTGTGGTAGATTGAATAGTAACCTACAATCGGTCCTCAGTGTTATATAGGGTGGATGGCGGGTGTCTGGTTCCATGTTGCTTCAGAAATATATTCTTTGAAGCAACAGGAACGCAACTTGGCTAGGTGGTGCTTAGTTGGTTCGTCGTAATATGACTGAAATATTGTTAAAAGCGACGTTAAATCGTATGCACTCACTCACTCACTCCTTACAATCAATGTTCAAGGAATCTACTCCAACATCTACTCGCTATACTGACTGTACAACCTGTTACGTATGGAAGACGATAACAGCCATTCGCGTTCTCGTCCTATAATTACAATAAGTTCATAATGCGAGGGCGAGAACAGAAAAATGCGAGGCGAGAACGCGATATCTTGCAATTTCGCCTCGCATTCTCGCGTTTCCGTCTCGCAATCTCGCGTTTCCGCCTCGCATTTTCGCGCATCTCAATCTATTGTATTCATAGGGCGAGAAGGCGAGAACGCTAGTGGCCGTTATATGCAAAAATGATTGGTAACACCAATCCCTGGCTAGGTCGAGTATGTGTAACGATGGGATCATAAGAAAACGCTCAGATCGAATAGGATCGATGCTCAAAAAAACTTCCTACGAAATAAGGACAGAAGCTCACAATTCTGCCAAGTTCTAAGGCCAAATGGGGTAATAACGGTACGTACCGCGAATCTCCGAAAAGTAAATACACCGGTACTGTAAGCAAAGTTCTCTCTAATTAGAGGACATTCCCATGCATATACCGAAAGTAAAAGGTCCTTGTTATCATATTTTGACAAATGGTAGGATCATCAAGCTTATTTTTGCAAAATATGGGATTGAAATGAACTTCTATAATGATTTAACCGGCATTCCACGAAATATGCCTGTATTTTCATAGAAAATTTTCCTTAAAATGCCTCAACATGCAGTTTTCTGAGCAGTGTTGAATCGGTTAATTGTCGACGACAGTAGGATGCCAACATGACCAACCATGGTCACGAGGCAAAATAAGCCTGATTTCGCAAAGTCGGTTTGCCAGCGTTCCTATATTGCTATTCGGGTAGGTGTACAGAAACATGCTCAGTAGCCGTATAAATGGAATTGTCATGCATCTCTATATATTAAGTCAATTATTACGCATATTGCTGAACGGGACGTTAAATCTTAATTCTCTCTCTCTCTCTCTCTCTCTCTCTCTCTCTCAATTATTACGCATGCCATGGTCGCTTTATTCACCATGTACTTCTGTTCAGAATTGGAGACGAACATTTTATTAGAGAACCAATCACAGCCAACCGACACACATGTGCCTGTCGTATCAGCCAAAGAATAGCGCACTCTTACAACACATTTCGGTATAGATTCATATTGTATGTTCACAGGCTGTTGTTCAAATTCTGTTGGTTAAATAAAGCGAAACTAAAATCATATGCCGTGTTGTTGTTATAAACAAAAGGTATCACAATCAACAAATGTCCTGTTTTTACAGCTGCTCCGGTGAAACCGTCAAAAAAACTATCCATGCAGTCGAACTGTAACACACCGCCGCTCCACGTTTTCGATGTGATCAAGGAAATCGTGTGTTTTGTCCATGGACATCGAACTGTTTATTATCAATTGTAACAATAAAATCATTTTATTAGAACGAACGTGGATCGGTTACACAAACAGGTGTACCGGTACACACTAAAATTGTCGGGCGCCTGACATCTCCAATTGGTGTTCTTAACTTGTGGATTGTTTTAAATTTTAACAATAATGTTCCCTTCATATTCGAAAGTATTCGTGAATCAAGACAGGGAAGTAATCAAGACAGGGAACACAGAAAAATGAATTCAAACCTAAACTTACACTATTTAGAATTGGAGTTTAAAAAAAAAAAATTCAACAGAAGGAAGATCTAATTTCGAATATTGAATTTGAGTAAAAAAAATAAATAATAATAATAACTGGCCGTTTTCCTCAGCCAGGGGGCTCTGTATCCTTTAACAAAGGTTCCATTGTGTGCAGTACCATTACCATTTGAACATTTATGTTCTAATGTGGAACACCTTTGGGTAGTGTTCTGGTTTTGGGTCATTACAATTTGAACATCAGTGTTCACGTTTAGAATACAGCCAAATGGAATATTTTAAACATCACTGTTCTTATTGATTCAAGAACACGTCGAGAACGCCAAAACGAGTGTTCTGACACTCTTACCGTAGAACTAATTGGTGTTCTAAATTAGAACAATTTTGTTTAGTGTGTAGTGAACTGTTTAGTTTGTAACTAAGTCGCGAGGATATTCCCATGACAAACCCACATGAGCGCGTTAATCGTTGTTAATAAGTTGATTAAGAGAGGGAACTACTTCAAGGGGTGATGAGGCGTCGACCGCGGAAAGAGTATTTTTTCTCCCGACATGCTCAGTCAGTCAGTCAGTTTTGAATTTGGATGGCGCATGCAATCCGTTGGGATTATGCGCGCCAGTATCATTGCATTGAGTTGATTGCAGCATTATAATGCAGCAAAATAATGATTTTTTTTCCAAACCAAGCTTCTACATATATGTAGAAGCTTGGTTTGGAAAAAAAAATCATTATTTTTTAAAATATGGTTACCATAGCAACGGTGTATTGTGACCACCTCAGAAAAATCCCGATATTGGCAAATACTCATTTTTATGTTCACTGCCTGTAGTATTGTTCAATACAATTTATGTTCACTGCCTGTAGTATTGTTCAATACAATTTATGTTCACTGCCTGTAGTATTGTTCAATACAATTTATGTTCACTGCCTGTAGTATTGTTCAATACAATTTATGTTCACTGCCTGTAGTATTGTTCAATACAATTTATGTTCACTGCCTGTAGTATTGTTCAATACAATTACTTTCTTGATGATAACCCGGATAAATTCCGATTCACTACCATTATAAATGGCTTTCATTCTCAGGTCTGAAACTATCCACTTATACTCTCGTTTTATAATATTTCGGTCAGTGTAATCTGTAAGTTTGAAACTGGGTAGAACAAGTTTGATATTGTTAATGCTAAGAGTAAAAAAGCGACGTAAACCAGCGTCGACTGACGGTTGAAATTGAGCTTTCGTCGGTTTTTGCCTTTTTCGCATATATTATAGCATAGATTTTTTTAATATATCTAAAATATGGCGTCCTAGTTGATATGCCCGAAAGGTCGTTACCTGGTTTGCCAGTTATGTGGTGGCACAGTGTGCCATCACGTGCATGTTGCAGTAAGGTTTTATTTTGATTTTAGCCCGAGTTCCATTAAGGACTTGGGTTGTGAGTTATATTTTGTTGTATTATATGATGCTTACTTCGGAGTTGAAGAGAAAAAAGTATGAACTATTTTGAAAATGATTTTGGGTCATGGATAGTGTGTTTTGGATAACTGTAGTGTGCACTGGCGAACTACAGTGTGTTTTGGATAATTGTGACGTATTTGAGGGAACAGTGTGTTTTGGTGAACTGTTGCGTAATTTGGAGGGAACTGTGTATTTGAGAGAGTGGTTGAAGAATTCAGAGAACCGGGTAAAGTTGGACATTTGTCGTATATTTTTGGGAATGTGTCTTATGTGTGTGTGGATGGGGAAATGGTCAATTTTGTGAAGTAATAATGCGTGACGTGCCCAATTTTACTGGCTTGAAGAATATATAGGGTCGAGATTTTCACCTAAGAATATTGGGTCGACATGTACTGGATAGATCAATGTAACTCAATATTCTTGGTCAGAATCTCGACCCAAAATTCTTGCGTTGGAATGAACTTTGACCCAATAAACTTGGGTCGGAATTAGTAACCCAAACTTTTCGACCAAATATTCTCGAGTCGAACTACCATTCAAAGAATGTGTGATGGTTACCTGAGAATAACTCCCTCGGACACTGGTGTGTGTATATCTATTGTCCAGGCCGGATCAGCTGTCATTTATGACGTCAAATGCACAGTCGATTTTGTGCTATTTTGGTACGTTCTATTTTTAAATGAACAGGTTTCCTCGACAGTAACGTTTTTGTAGGCCAGTCGTACAGAATTATTCGTTTCGGTCGAAATTCCATTTTTATCCAATGCAAAAGGATTAGTTATTATTCATTGTATCATATATTAACTCGCAACCGTCTTTTAGTTAAATAATTTGCGATCATGTAAAATTATTGCTGTTTCAAAAGTAACTTCTTTTAACGAGCTACGTCATTGTAATGTTGCAAATCGAACTTGCCGTAGAATATCTGGTAGTATGACACAACGGGAACTTGACCTGGTCATCATCGGCTACGGCTGTAGGCGCTTCGATGGTCTCATCGTTCGCAGATTTCATATCTACATAGTATATAGCCCTCAATGTTGACTTCAAAGTCACTCCTGTGTTTTACCCACTCTAACTTTGAACCAGATATTTTTCTGGTCTGGCCTGGACGCGTATTCTTGTGACAACACTCACACTTTGACTTGTTGAATGGTACATTACTGTTCATAGAGAGAACTATAATGATTTTTAAATATAACGGGAACAGTTCAGGAAAATACACATGAAGTTTCCCTCGTTTTTTATACATGGGAAGTATTGCTGACCCATGAAACTAAACCCATTCAGTTACGGTGACTTGGACATGTTATGAGTGTGCTGCAATAAGGGTCGGGTTGTAGTAGTGAATGCAAAAATGTGTATACACAGTTATATCTATATTTTATTAACTGAATATCACTGAAGATATTTTCACATAACATAAATAAATCCAAATGTTAAATATTAGAAAGAAAGAATAAGAAAATAGGAAGAAAATTTTTCTGATCCAAATGTGAATCGAACTCATAGCTCAACGAACTGGTCACCACACTGTTTTTGAAAGCGAGCAGCCTAACAACTGGACTACGACGACGCCTACTTGAAAATAATTTTTTACTTGCTCATATAACGTTTCTGGTAGAATACAAGCGAAGCATTTGCACAATTTTTAATTTTGATGAAATATGACACCTCAATCCAGAATGATATTTCAACCGATTGTAACACTAACCATTGTGATAATAAATACACACAAATTGTTTTGGTTTGAGGTGTCATATTTTATATATGAAGGGAAATCCCTTCAGAAAATGCCCCTAAAATGTCGAAAGAGCACATTCTACCGTTTTCAAACTTGAATAAATCCAGTTTAGAGCAATTGACAATCACCATTTCGCATGATATGAAACTTCTGCATTTTTACAGCACATAACAATAACTTTCACCCGTTTCACTTTCAAACGAAAATCATGTTCACTACCGTCACGTCCGAGGGAGTTATTCTCGGGTAACCATCACACATTCTTTTGGTAGTGCACCTCGCATCCATGAGGAATTTTAGCTGGGGATTGAACCTATTTTATCATAAATGTTATAGAAAGCTAATCGGAAAAGAATTCGACCGAATGCTTTCTTGCTGGTCCATTTTCGTGTTTTTGTTCTCATTTGTAACAGTTGAGATTCTGTTAATTCCTGTCATACGAGCTCCTTTTTCTTGTGTCTTATTAGTTTTCTTGTCGTTAGTTTGATATTTCTCGATTTACGTAAAAATGTCAAACAGTCCAACAAAAGCGCCGAAAATTTACTATGGAACAATGTATAAATACGGAGATGTATACAGCTTAGAAAAAACCCAGAAGTTGAGACACAAAAATATCTAAACTGTTATGGATATGATACGGCATGGTTGTCTAAGGGGTGCTGATAGTTGTAATCAAATATATTCATATTAATTCGCTTATGCGAAGTGCAATATGCAAACAGCTAACAATAAACGGTTGTATATTATAATTCGGGTCATTAAAACCGGAAATCAGCATTCTAGTCGTAAATTAAGAAGCCTCTTCCTTGTACAGTGTCATGACGACGAGGATGAATATCAAAACATGTAACTTGATAAACCAGGATATAATTTTTCTCTATCCTCCAATTCGACGACTTGGGTTACTTGACATCAAGCGTATAAATATCTACTCTGGTTGCCAATTCCGCAAATTGTATGGTCGAGTAGCGAGCACGTTCCTAGATAATGTTTAACTGACAGTGTATTATTGACGTCACTTCCACCTTCGACTAGTTTTTTTCCGGATTCTGTGTCACATTTGAAGCCCAACTATTTGTGTCTGGGAATATGCTGACATAATCACAATCAAAAAATTGGTGTTGTTACAATAACCGTTTATGGTTTTTATTGCGCATGAATAACTGGCAGAGCAGAGTTTGTAGGTGTAACCATTTGTAACATTATTCTTCCTCAATGGGCAAAGAATTGTCATTGTGTGTCACTGTCCACAACATTTGCGTACACTGCGCCATCCATAAGATATGGCTTGCGAATCGTGGGTCTCCATTATCGCGGAGCGATATCCGGTACTTTACCGTATTCTGTTCGGCCTTCATCCGGCGAAGAACAGACTCGAGATATCTGACAAATTACAGGTTGTCATACCACTTCGGAAACAGATATTTATGGTGTTCTATTTGTGCCAATTTGATATCGCGCGTCGACTTGCAAAAGTCGACGCACGACGCGAAAAGTCGACGTCGTGTTTTGAAACGCGACGTCGCCCTTTCCGTCGCGCGTCGACTTTTACAATGTTAAAGAGATAGGCCAAAACTCGACGTCGTGTTTCAAAAGTCGACGTCGCCTTTTGGCCTATCTCTTAGCATTGTAAAAGTCGACGCGCGACGGAGAGGGCGACGTCGCCTTTCAAAACGCGACGTCGACTTTTCGCGTCGCGCGTCGTGCGTCGACTTTTTGAAGAATCAAAACTCGAAAAGTCGACGTCGCGTTTTAAAAGGCCACGTCGCCCTCTCCGTCGCGCGTCGTGCGTCGGGTTTTATAATGTTAAAGAGATAGGCCAAAACTCGACGTCGTATTTCGAAAGTCGACGTCGACTTTTGCCCTATCTCCTAACATTGTAAAAGTCGACACGCGATGTAGGGACTATTTTCAAGTTCCAATCATTTATATTTTCGGCTTTGACAAGCTAGACCGCTATTCAGATAGGCCAGACCGCTATTCAGATAGGTCAGACCGCTATTCAGATCGGCATGTAAACGGTCATTCGTAGTAGCGCCCCCTAGCGTCCGATGTAGGGACTGATGACTCCCAACTTGTAGCCCATGAAATACTCTCTCATTACACCTATTTATAAGTTCGAAGTGTATATATTATTGTCTCTGGCGATCTAGACCGCTATTCAGACATGCCAGACCGCTATTCAGACCGACATGTAAACGGTCATTCATAGTAGCGCCCCCTGGCGACCGATATGGGAACTGAAGACTCCATCTTCTAGTTCGTGATATACCCTCTGAACAGTCCTATTTACAAGTTCGACGCATTTGTATTATCGGATCTGGCAAGGTAGACCGCTATTCCGATAGGCCAGACCGCTATTCGGATAGCCAGAGACTCATAACAGCGCCCCTAGCAGCGCCCCCTGGCGTCAGATTTGGGATATGAATATGAAAACATATGAAGCAGGACGTTCTCTCTTACTATGCAGAGTTTGGAGTTCAAAATACTCACAATAAAGAAAATACAGATGTTTTTCTCCATGTCTGAGGAAATAATGACTGGTCCCCTCGAATAACGAACTGCGAACCGCGGTCTAACTTTACGAACATAAAATATCTTGTCATTCTTGCTATCTTGCAGTAAATTCTCACCAAATTACCAACACCGGTCAGGAGCTACAAGAATCGAAAATCACAGCTGTGAACATTATAGTAATACATGCTCCCCAGACATGCGCACTTTTGTAAACCAAAAGGCGACGCGAATGTCCGTCGCGCGTCGACGTCGCGTTTTGAAAGGCGACGTCGCCCTCTCCGTCGCGCGTCGACTTTTACAATGTTAGGAGATAGGGCAAAAGTCGACGTCGACTTTTGAAACACGACGTCGAGTTTTGGCCTATCTCTTTAACATTATAAAACCCGACGCACGACGCGCGACGGAGAGGGCGACGTCGCCTTTTAAAACGCGACGTCGACTTTTTCCGTCGCGCGTCGAGTTTTGATTCTTCAAAAAGGCGACGCACGACGCGCGACGCGAAAAGTCGACGTCGCGTTTTGAAAGGCGACGTCGCCCTCTCCGTCGCGCGTCGACTTTTACAATGCTAAGAGATAGGCCGAAAGACGACGTCGACTTTTGAAACACGACGTCGAGTTTTGGCCTATGTCTTTAACATTGTAAAAGTCGACGCGCGACGCAAAGGGCGACGTCAAGGGTGACGTCGCGTTTCAAAACACGCCGTCGACTTTTCGCGTCGCGCGTCGTGCGTCGACTTTTGCAAGTCGACGCGCGAGATCAAATTGGCACAAATAGAACACCATAGATATTGCCTGGGCTTACAAAATAACTTATGAGTAACTTTCGTATCATCCAAGAGGTGTGGTAGATCTACATTTTTGAAGAAGTAGGACATCACATGACTCGAAAATGGCGGGTTACGTTGGGGCTACGTCGGTAGACTTTAGCTGATTGGCTGACGAGGTCACGTGGTATTGATTTCTGGAAATTCCATCTTGCAGTTGCCGAAAGTGGGCTGACAAATGGATACACACGATCCCAGGGTCAGTTTTATCGCGTATAGATGACCCAGATGGTTACAGGTTGTGTCCACAATGATAACTGCGGAAGCTATCGATATGATACCCGGTTCCCATGTGATAAGCCTCCAATCGGGAGCTTCTATATAACATATTCCTTACCATCGTACTCTATACGCTACCGCAGTAAGCACATCCTCGCGAGCCAGTGTATCGATCGATTTATTGGGATCGATACGAGTTCTGGATAGAATATAGATGAAGGGGTTTCCCCTGAATCAACCCAATCAGTGAACGAGCTAAGCTGGTTGATTAGCTAGGCCAATCCGCTTCGAGGTATGAGTGACAGGTTTCAATTTCATCGCGGGCCAAACTTCTTTGATGTCAAGTGGAAATCGACATCGGAAGTCAAAGCAAAAACCGCAGGCTGGGGATATCGACATGCTAATTCAAAACAAGCGCGGGGGATGAAATGTACAAGATTGTATAATAGAGGCATCGACTCAAGAACTCATTCGAATCACCAAAAATGTGCAGGTAAACCCCTGCGAGGATTTAAGATTTACCTGGACTTGTGAAGATGCAGTTAGCACAGCGCAGCTAAGATAGGGAACGTGTGATGAGAAGATGATTCCATACTGAATAAGAAGAGAATGAGGACACTGGGCACAAGGATATTTGAAAATGTAATTGATTACATGCAACTTTATTGGTTGAAAATCGTTTGTTGTCAGTCAATTACATGAAGTTTCCAGGAAACGGTTCATATTTCATGTAAGGATCACGAGACAATGCATACAATATCCAAATTTGGGGACAGCAAAGTGTACCCAGGGCATTTCAGTGCCACAAAGACCTTGACAATAGTTCCTTACACGAAGTATCTGCCCAGGAAACAATATCCCTTTGCCTATGTTTCTCGTTAGGAAAATACGCTTTACTTGAGTTGCAAATCAGGAAAAAACTGTCTCAGCCAGGTTAAAAGATAGAAGCCGGTTCCTGTTGTTACATATATTCCATCTTCACAACGTCAAGGTTTCTTTTGAGTCAAAGGCGAAACCTTTGACCATCTGCATAGAAAACCACATTCCGTTCACTTTCCGTGTGTACTTATCTGTTGTCACATGATATCATACCATGGTCGCGCAAAATAAGCGATCTGATTGGTCAATATACGCAGAATATACACAGAACATCCCCACAGTAAAAGATAAGTGCCTCATGTTTTTCAAAATTTGGCCCAGATCTTTTCTCGTGTTGTTTCAATTGAGCAAAATTGGATAAAATACGATAGTCACATTTTGGACATTAATATCTCAGTAACCAAGAGAACATATTAAACTGCGGTACCGCCATTTGCGTACACTTCGCCATTCATAAGATGGCTTGCGAATCGTTTGTCTCCATTATCGCGGAGCGATATCCAGTACTTTATCGGATTCTGTTTGGCCTTCATCCGGCGGCGAACAGACTGGAGAAATCTGATAAATTACAGGTTTTCATACCACATCGGAAACAGATATTGCCTGGGCTTACAAAAGATGTAGGTATGAATAACTTTCGTATCACCCAAGAGGCGTTGTAGATCTGTAATTTTGAACAAGTAGGGCAGCACATGACTCGAAAATGGCGGATTACGTTGGGGTTACGTCGGTAGAATTTAGCTGATTGGCTGACGAAGTCACGTGGTATTGATTGCAGGAAATTCCCTCTTGCAGTTGCCGAAAGTAGGCTGAGCATGGATACACACGATCCCAGGGTCAGTCTTACCGCGTATAGATGACCCAGATGGTTACAGGTTGCGGTACCGCTTTACCTTTACAGTTCAGAATACCCATGCCAAATTTCGAATCCCCATAATTAAATTTTTTTTCAGATATAAAAGATATTAGTTCTAAAACTGGAGAAATGAAGTAATGCAATTAAAGCGATGAACAGGGGCTATTAACTGATAGTAAAGACACCCGCAGAGGTTGCGTAAAACAAGTGAGAATATTCAGCTTAGAGGGTCTTTACTCAATCAGGCGACAATTTTGCCACTCCTATAAGATTGTAAAGGATAAAATTGCACCGAAGCATATTTCATAAAAATAATCTCACCTGGAGAAAAAGTTGATATAGTACGGAAGCGTCTAGGGGTCTCGTCATGACCCCTAGACGCTTCCGTAATATAGAGTACTAAAGAACGATGCAATGTTTTGTTTTCATAAATTTTTCTCAATTCATGTGGAATTCTTTTCTTGTCGCAAACCGAACACGACGATGTTTGATAATAGCCCTCGCGCGAAAAAGATGGCTATTATCCTATGAACGTAAAACATCGAACTTCGCGCAAACATCGCCGTGTTCGGGTTGGTCTTGTCGCTCATAGTTTGTAAAGGGAGATAACTCTAACGAGACTCCTTACAACGAAAGTTGCTGGCGATGATTTACAGGTGTGATAGGCACAACGTAATGGAGCGGTTGGGAGGCGGTTAATTACGAGTTGTCTATATTGTTTGTTCTATCCTTGCAAAATATCCCAATCAGAATAGCCGCCTAATTTTTTGTTTAAACTGTAAATGCATGTACTTCGCCCACCCCGGTCTAGAGCTCTTTCGGAGAATGATGATTTATGAATTACTATATTCTGGAGAACTGAAGAAATAAAACATTCCTATACCCTGATATAATAAATTATTATCTATACCTTGTGTTTTTTTATATTTCCTTATCTTTTTAGAATACGTAATTAATAAATCATCAGGTTGGGTTCACCCGCGGGAGCGCCCCCCCCCCCAACCTTCCGTTCCATTCCATCACATTTCATTCAATAGACACGTATCACATATGGTGATATAGAGATTGGTCGGTTATGTTTCAGCTGGAGAATATTGATGGATCAAAATGATTTTTTGTCTATGTATAGACTTTGCAAGCGTATAGTATACCGTTAAAAGTAGTCTTATTTTTTGTGGCTTCGGACTTGTGCCTCAAAAACAATTTATAACATGCCTATTGCAAAGTTGAGCATTTTAGCAACACACGAAATATTGATAGGTTTTTAATAATATCATGATAATTTATTGATCTACTGGACAATTCAACTCAAGTGATTTGAGTTTTCTGGCGAGCTCCTTCTCTCCCCTGTCCCTCAATTTAATCGATAGAGGGCGTTGTATATACAAAGGAACAGTACTTGCATTTTCTCTATTCTGTAAATGTGTTTTATGGCTTGGTCATGTTGCAATCGCTCAGTATATATTCTAGAAATATTTCTGTAACACATATAAATCGAAATGCTTAGAAATTGAGATGTCTTTTAATGTGTAACATATCATGGTAGAATCTATACCAGATCCCATGTGCAAATCATTTGAAAAGATTAATCAATTGTTCAAGTTTTGACACCTGGACTTTGTCATAATAGGTAAGTGGAATAAATTTTACGTATTTTTTTTTATAAACCGAAAGTCGAATACGGGTACCATATCTTATTATTTCTAAAATTACCGAACATAACGTCGTTCATTATGTTGATATTTTATTTCACAATCCATGTTGATCGCCTTTAAAATAAGGAAAATTGAATCATGTCCAATCGTATTACACTGTCTGTAGAATACGTCTCTGACGAATTCCTTCTGACAAACTCATGAGAGCTACTTGTGAATGACTGACGATATTTAAACGAACAAGTGCGAATGGTTACAATAGCGATAGCGCGACAAATACTGTTTATTTTCGTTAAATATTGTCTGGGGAGGGGGAGTGTGAACAGGATATAGGCCTACGAAAAATGACGTCGGTTGTGGCGGCTTAGAGTAAGAAGTATAGAGCTTGACTATACTGAATTATTCTGGGCTTTTTGAGTTGGCGCAGGGGGTGTGTGAGTGGAGGCAGAAGTATGATGCTAAAGAATGTGTGATGGTTACCCGAGAATAACTCCCTCGGACACTGGCGTGTGTATATCTATTGTCCAGGCCGGGTCAGCTGCCCTTTATGACGTCAAATGCACAGTGCTATTTTGGTACGTTCTATTTTTAAATGAACAGGTTTCCTCGACAGTAACGTTTTTGTAGGCCAGTCGTACAGAATTATTCGTTTCGGTGGAAATTCCATTTTTATCACATTTTCAAACAATACAAAAGGATTAGTTATTACTCAATGTATCATATATTAACTCGCAACCGTCTTTTAGTTAAATAATTTGCGATCATGTAAAATTATTGATGTTTCAAAAGTAACTTCTTTTAACGAGCTACGTCATTGTAATGTTGCAAATCGAACTTGCCGTAGAATATCTGGTATTATTAATTGACTGTGTATGTTATTACCCGAATACAGTGTAAAACGGCCTGTCTATACGTCATGTCGAACCCGACTTGTATTGGCCGAGTTGAAAGCTGTATTGGCCGGGTTGAATGTTGTATTGGCCGAGGTGAACGAAATGTCAATTAATAAAAATATTATGAATCGATTGTTTTCGTATAGCCTTAGTATTGACCTTCGGGTCGCCGTATTGGCCCTCGGCCTGCGGCCTCGGGCCAATACGGCGACCCTCAGGTCAATACGAAGGCAATACGAAAACAATCGATTAATAACATATAGTATGGCACAACGGGAACTTGACCCCGCCTCGGGCTGGTCATCATCGGCTACGGCTGTAGGCGCTTCGATGGTATCATCATTCGCAGATTTCAAATCTACACAGTATAGCCCTACATTGAGGGCATAATAGTCCCTCAGTGTTGACTTCAAAGTCACTTCTGCGTTTTACCCACTCTAACTGTGAACCAGATATTTTTCTGGTCTGGCCTGGACGCGTATTCTTGTACACTTCGACTTGTTGAATGGTACATTTGTTCATAGTGAGAACTATAATGATTCTTAAATATAACGAGAACAGTTCAGGAAAATACACATGAAGTTCCCTCGTTTTTTACCCCTCGGCCAAAATTTGGCCGAAGGGTATTGTCGTCGTCATGTACGTCTGTCCGTCTGTCCGTCCGTCCGTCCGTCCGTCCGTCACACCTTTCTCGTTACCAAGATATCTTCAGAACGACTTACCCTAGGCATACCAAACTTGCAGTGCACATCCGTATGCGCGTGACGCAGAACCCTATTGAATCTGGACCTGATTGGTTGGAAACTTTGGCGGCCATCTTTAATTTATGCGAAACCATCACAGCTTTCTCGTTACCAAGATATCTTTAGAACGACTTACCCTAGGCACACCAAACTTGCACTGCACATCCATATGCTCATGACCCAGAACCCTATTGAATCTGGACCTGATTGGTTGGAAACTTTGGCGGCCATATTTAATTTATGCGAAATCATTAATCTTGTGTATCTTAGGTACCATTTCACTGTTCCGTGTGTGAACTTGGTATAGATCATCGATGCATCAAGAAACTTCAAAGGAATGACCAAACCAGTTTCCCTGATTCGGTGGAAACCTTGGCGGCCATCTTTAATTTATGCAAAATCTTTAATGATATATATCTTTGATACCATTCAAGTGTTCTATACGAAACTTGGTATACAGCATCGATGTATCAAGAGACCTGCAATGTATAACCACATCAGTTCCTCTGAGTGGCAGGAAGGATGGGCGGCCATCTTTAATTTATGCGAAATCATTAATGATCTCTATCTCTGATACCGTTCGAGTGCTCGATGTAAAATTTGGCATATATCATCGATGCATCAATAGACTTACGATAAATGGCAGTTCTGGTGTTTCTGATTGGGCGGAAACCTTGGTGGCCATCTTTAATTTATGCAAAATCTTTGATGATGTATATCTTTGATACCATTTCAGTGTTCTATATGAAACTTGGTATACAGCATCCATGTATCAAGACACTTGCAATGAATAACCACATCAGTTTCTCTGAGTGGTGGGAAGGATGGGCGGCCATCTTTAATTTATGCGAAATCATTAATGATCTCTATCTCTGATAATTTTCAAATGCTCTATGACAAAATTTGGTATACATCATCGATGCATCAACAGACTTATGTAATGAATACCGACTTCTCTGATTGGACATAAACCTTAGAGGCCATTTCTAATGGCAATTTTTTTCATAATCTGTATATTTGTCACTTGACTGCTTGGTGTTCCAGAAGTCTTGCTTCAAATTGAATACATTATGAATGGCTGGCGCCCAGAGCCGAGGCGTTTTCAGATGCGCAGCTTCGTATTATGCATGGGAAGTATTGCTGACCCATGAAACTGAACCCATTCAGTTACGGTGACTTGGACATGTTATGAGTGTGCTGCAATAAGGGTCGAGTTGTAGTAGTAAATGCAAAAATGTGTATACACAGTTATATCTATATTTTATTAACTGAATATCACTAAAGATTGTTTCACATAACATAAATAAATCCAAATGTTAAATATTAGAAAGAAAGAATAAGAAAATAGGAAGAAAATTTTTCTGATCCAAATGTGAATCGAACTCATAGCTCAACAAACTGGTCACCACACTGTTTTTGAAAGCGAGCAGCCTAACAACTGGACTATGACGACGTCTACTTCAAAAGCATTTTTACTTGCTCACATAACGTTTCTGATAGAATACAAGCGAAGCATTTGCACAATTTTTAATTTTGATGAAATATGACACCTCAAACCAGAATGATATTTCAACTGATTGTAACACTAACCATTGTGATAATAAATACACACAAATGGTTTTGGTTTGAGGTGTCATATTTTATACATGAAGGGAAATCCCTTCAGAAAATGTCCCTAAAATGTCGAAAGAGCACATTCGACCGTTTTCAAACTGGAATAAA
Source organism: Hanleya hanleyi (assembly GCA_036873755.1). Lineage (NCBI taxonomy): Eukaryota > Metazoa > Mollusca > Polyplacophora > Lepidopleurida > Hanleyidae > Hanleya > Hanleya hanleyi. The sequence continues at coordinate 57,280 of JAVTVY010037926.1, read as the reverse complement.
TCCAGTTTAGAGCAATTGACAATCACCATTTCGCATGATATGAAACTTCAGCATTTTTACAGCACATAACAATAACTTTCACCCGTTTCACTTTCAAACGAAAATCATGTTCACTACCGTCACGTCCGAGGGAGTTATTCTCGGGTAACCATCACACATTCATCTGCAGTGATTTCTAACTCGAACATAGGAGGGTATGGGTAAAATCCAGTTTTTATATATTGCACAAAAAGCTGTTTTGTTTACAGTTTCACACGGTGTAAATAATGTCGCCTCAATATCCAGCTGGACACAACAGGAAAACCTTGTCATATTGAAAATCATTCGGAAAATTGCCCACGCGTGGGTCAGATCTATTGTCTGAGTGGACATACTGTTTTTCTCTGATGACTAAAACGAAGTCAGGCCAATAACGACGTGGAGATATTATTGATAGAAATCTAGTTCCTTCTGCAAAAGACATGCAAGCAACCACTCAGATCTGCACTTCGGCCATGCATGTTTTGACATTTCCTGAAATTACAGGAATAGTTTGCAGAAAAAATCTCTTGTGTGGTGTGATAAATTGACAAGGCAATACTGAAGATAAAAAATATTTCAACCCCCACCTTTCTTCTCCGGGGTGGGAATGAATTATGCGTAGGCGTTTATTTCGTGCAAAACAAAACGTACGGCACCGGATTTCTGCTTTACGGGTTGCGTATATTTGTTTTACCCGACTTCTTAGGTTACGCATTCTCCAACCTTATTTCTCATAAATCGAGGAACTGTTTATTCTGAGTGCTTGTCGACTTAATGTATGTCAGTAACATTTGGCGTCGACCGATCAACTTGTATTTTATGAATGGAATATTTGTCCCCTTTCAGGACATTGACACATATAGATATAGCCTGTTCATTCTTGCATGTGGTCTACTATGTTCTTATTGTCGTCCAGAAAAAGCGTGCCATAAAGCAAGTAAAGTAGCGCAGTGTATTTATTCAGGGAGCGCAACCGTCTTATAAAATAACGTTATCTCATATTGTAACATTATGCTGAATGCCATTGTAAATGCTGCTAAAATTGGATCAAAATTGCTGGCTTCAGGTTTTGAGATTATATTTAAAAACTCTTTTTGACATAGTTAATGCTCTGAGAAACGTCAACAACAATCTGAAAATACAGATCTAGAAACTTATTTCTATAACTCCAGTTATATCGGTTTCTGGGTCTGTTTTTAATCAGATTGTTGCAGTCTTAGTCATGCAACGCTTAGTCCAACCAAGGTTTTATTCTGATAGTCATTGATTTCATGCTAAAAGATAAAAAAGAAAAAAATAATGGATAACACAGAGAAATAAGTTGGTCAAAATGACCACCTTCAGGTGGTCCAGCGATTGGATTGTACCTGATGCGTTAACCTGAGTGATCCAGCTGACCACATTAAGATGGTTAAGGAATTGACCACTTTGATGGTCTAAGTGAGTACTTCCAATGTCATACTAGACTGGCTTCTTGTTTGCAAGCACCTATTTCCATTGCCCCATATAATATTTACCAAGCCCGCTTTGTGCAAATGCAATATGGCGATGTATCAGACAATCCAAAGGCGCGCAAGGGCATGGATGATGGGCAGGGCACCCGTCATTCCTCACGTTTTCAGGTTAGCTTCTCATTGGACTCCTAGGGTTGTCAAGCTGACTACCCAGGGCAATCAGGTTCACCACGAATATGTGGGTAAAATGAAAAATTACAAGCGTCTAGTCCGTCATTCATAATCCAGCCGTCGTCCATTAGAGAATATCCGCGTCCATAATCCAAAGACCTATTCCATTTCCATATAACAGTATTAGCACCAAATTCAAAAAGACAAAAGTATACATAAACATAGGCTTGTTTCCTGCAAGAGAGAAGCGGTCAACAGTTTTCAATGATGCCGGCAAGACATCATGATGTTCCAAATATCAAATCCGTATCGCTGATCAGTATTCTTAATCCATAATATTCGTTGTAAAGTCGTCATCTAAAGAATGATGTATCTCAGTCACGCTTGATTGTGACTGTTCATATGAGTACCATGAGGATCTTGAAGTACATGGGTTCATACGGCCCCTAGCCCCGGGTTAAGCGGAATTAGACACAAGTTACGAAACGTAGCGCCATAGATCTTGCACGCTGCGTTCGTATTCTGCTATCAGCATGCGATATGTATCGCCAAATTTGAGAAACTTTGAGTGGAGGCGCTTGATGGAATAGCCCTGTTTTATAAGTTTCTGCAACAATGTTTTGTGACGTTGATTAAAATCATCACATTTAACACAGGATCTAGCAAATGCTACTAAGCGAGATATGTATAATACGCCATATGCAGGTCCCACTGGAATATTACTATCCAGAAAGGGATAGTTTACGATGTCGAAATTGTAATCATCTCTTTTGTCATAAAGTCGACGAGAGAGAATGCCCGCTTCATTTTTATAGAGATAGAGATCTAAATAAGATGTGCCTGTAGGGCTATCTGTAGTTTCCTTCAACCAGTGTGAAGGATATATATCCTTCACTGCGTCATTTATATAGCGATTATCCACAGCGAGAAGATCGTCTATATAGCGTTTGGTGAATGAGAAGGAACGGGCTTTGAGTGGATCGGTTTTTGAAAGCGCCAGCATATAGTCATATTCATAAGAGAACAGATACAGGTCAGCCAACAGGGGGGCACAATTAGTACCCATTGGAATACCTATATGCTGCTGATATATTGTGTTGCCAAATTTCACATAGATATTTTTAATGAGAAATTCAAGCAACTCTATAAACAAAGAAACATCCCATGAATGATATCTCTTGTGTGTAGTTGAGCTAAAGAATGCTTTATGGCTTCCGACATTAATATATCTACGATCAATTTTCTTGAACACAGATACTATTAATGAACTTAGACGGTCAATAAGGTCCTGATGAGGGATTGTAGTATAGAGAGTCGAGAAATCCCATGCGGATACATGTCTGTACGGTATGTGACCTTTAGCATCAAGTTCTTCCGTAAGACATTTTGAGTTTTTCAATATCCACATACATTCAACGCCAGAGTTCTTGAAAATAGTGGCGCAATACCTTTCCCAAAATGCTTTTACCTCCTGAAGGGCCCTCGTCAATAGGGTTGAAAGAAGCTTGGTGGTGCAGCTTCTAGAACCAGCTATGAATCTAGCTTTGTATGGTGATTTATGCATTTTGGGAGTCCAGTATATTTTTGGTATGTCGCTATGATTGGTTGGAAGACAAATACCTCTTTCCCTGAGAAACTTTTTGTGATTGTTAAATAAATCTTCCAGAGTAAATGCAGTTTGGGAGTAAGTAGATGTATTTGATGAAGATATGTCTACACTCAATTCTTTAACCAGCACCTGGTAATAGTAATATTTACATATGAATATTATATTATTCGGAGCTTTGTCTGCTGGGACTATGACGAATTTACTCTGGAGATTTGCTAGAACTTCTTGCGAATTGAGGTTTCTCAGTACTTGTTTTGCTTGGGGAAGAGAACTTCTGTCAATATGGCGGATTGTTTCAACGACCTTGCTCTTGGTGAGGTCCAGCCAATCAGCGAGTACTGTAGGTTCAACTTTTTCTCGCTTAGACCAATCAATAACGTACTGTTCTAATGCAGACAGGACTATCTTCTGGTCCGCCTTCAGATTTATTCTTCTTGGCTCTCTCTATTTAGGTCCTTTCATCAGGAGTAATTTCAGATCCTTATCCTCACCACATCAAGGTCACCAGTCACAATATGTTTGCATGGTGTATAGATAAAGTTCGACAATTCACAATCACAACTGTAGCCTCCTGACGTGTATAAGTTCCAGTCAAACTCCTTGACAGCATTGGAGTAATTGAATATTTTGGTGGCTATAGATTTAGTATACTTATATGAAATGCAAGGAGGTTCTGTGAACTTGAAATAGTTTGGTACAGCGTTGCGTACCTCTGGATCATTCAGGATTCGAGGTAAATTAATGATGTCCAGTCCTTTATCTAAGTAGTTGAGTTTCAAGAAAAGCCGATCTTGAGATGTTTCGATTATGTTCACTGGACGATACAACCGAAAATACGCTATATCTTGACATACTTTACTGATTTTTGATGGTATTATATTTCCTGAAGACGCAGATTGCTGTATATCTCTGGCTATTTGATTTAAAGCTCTCAGAGGTAACGCATACAGAACTGTACGTAAGCTATGTATACTATTGGGTGCGTTAGTTAAACCCACTAAGTAACTTAAAGTGATATGATCGTGAATCATCGAACTATTAAACCTTCGCCAACCATGGCTGCGTTGTCTCCGTTGATGGGGTTTAAATAGTTGGGTAATGTTGGATATATTTGAACGGCGGTTTGTAGCATTGCCGAACCCACTGACATTATCATTTAAACCAAACGGAAACACTGACCCAAGTTCTAGCATCCAGAATAATTCCCGCTCTCGGATTTTTCTCTCAAATCCAAAAGGGGAATCCTTAGTAGATGGATAGACGACGTCTATGATCTGAATACTAAAGTTATCCCAGCCGTGGTCGGGTCCAGAAAAATGCCTACCTATAAGCAATTGCTTTTTCCTAACGGATTTTCTGTGACCGTTCACCCTAAGATGGAGTCTTTGGGTGGTCTTGCCAACATACTGTTGACCACACTTCTTACAGGAAACTAAGTAAATACAGTTTGTAGTAGAACAACTAAGATCAACATACGAGTTAACAGAATATGAGTTACCAGTTAACGCGGAACTAAATGAAGCTGAAGTATTAAAGAGTGGACACGTGAGACATCCACGGTGTCCACACTTAGAAATTTTGAAATTATTACATGTAGAATTCGGTGCTAAACAATCATCAAGCGCAATATTGCAAGGTTTGATGTCGTGGCCTTGCTTTGCTGTCAGAAATATATCTGTCATTTGGATTGAAAAAGGTCTTAGTGCATTTCGAACTATTAGAGACTCGGCCGAGAAACCTGCACTAAGGTTCCTCGGGTCTGTCTTCATATTTTTTCTTTTAGTTGTGCTCATTATGTTTGTTGGGTGTGCAGGGGCCCGGCCTCGGGGACAGCTTGTCCACCAGCAGAATCCAGGCATACACAGGTTAAAATTACAAGCGTCTAGTCCGTCATTCATAATCCAGCCGTCGTCCATTAGAGAATATCCGCGTCCATAATCCAAAGACCTATTCCATTTCCATATAACAGTATTAGCTATCAGGCAGCTATCGCCAGAACATGTCGACATGTAGGTCCGATCAACATCAAAAGAACAGCCACAGACGGATGTCTGACCGGATGCTCGGGTGGAGGAGCATAGTGTGAAAGACGTTTGTTGCAATCACAATGACTGACGGATTCCTCCCGTGTTATTTGGTGGGAACGTACGAGATATTCATTACGTCAGTATCGGTTGTATTTATTTCCAAGTACATCCAAGTTTACTTAGATTGATTCAGTAATCAGCCGTTCAATAACGAATTTCCCAATCTATTTCCTAGTTTTGATTTCGTTCCCATAACGATAGCTATATTGCTGGAAATATGATTTTGTTGACAATATCCATGTTTGAAGACTGATTCCGTCCAACCACTGAGTTAATGCGGGGGATGACAAATCTTATTATTTCTTCGACGGAATGTTTTGGTGCCTACACAGTTCACGTACATTTTGACATGAAATCTACAAGCTGTGTTTCTATTTTGGTCACTTGGTGTGATTGAAGCATAAGGTTTCAATCCAGCCAACTCGCACAACAGAATCCCTGGCAATTGATGTTTCCGAGCTACAAATAACTATGCTCTGAATCAATTGGCACCGTTCTGTGTCGCCTTGTTTTCGGTATTTTTATTTCTCTGAAACAAAATGTTATCTTTCATGCACATTGTAATATCTGACTCTCATCTTCGTTCATATGGATGTATTCATCAGGAGGTCGGCGGTCTTATACAGAGGTTCAACGGGAAGTGTTACCTCAAATAAAATCTATGCCAATATTGAGAATCGAAATACAGTGAATGCAGTTCTTTATCCACGCCATGCAGCATGCCTCTCACCAATATCCATTCTGGACCGATATCAGAAAGCTGGATATAATTCGACATTCCCACAGAATGGTTTTGTTTATTCAATAATGGTAAACCCAGACTCGGACAATTTCTTTTGATATACGATTGCGCTTCAGTGATACCGGTTAAGGACGAGACCATCATCGCGTCTTTCCCAAATCTACCACATTTGTACATACCGTCAGGACACTTCTTTCTCCTGAAAATTTGGTCCCCATGCATTGTCGTCCCTACGACGGCACACCTTTCCTCGCGGTGTTGCAATGTGCGCACTAATAACGTGAGCATATTGCAAGCAAGAGCGAACGACTCTTGGAAGACGACACAGTGATGATTCGCTATTATTACAGGAGCCGGGATCGCTCATGGTGGTGAGAGCTACTTCGCGATTCATAGAAAGTTCATCCTGGCCAAGTACCGCCATTCTTCCTCTACTGGTACTTCAGAAACGGAGTCGCTCGAGGTTTTCATATTATGAACATCAGAACGATGTCTCTGGTCATATCTGAGTATTGCTACATTGTGAATTTCATCGAAATTTGTTCTCTCTGGTCGAGTTGTTACCTCCAATATGTCTCACATTGTGAAAACGAGCGTTGGATTTGTGAAATGAGAAGTTAAAAACAAGGGTTCGTCAATTTGTGTAGCTGCTCAGTGAAATCCACACGACGCTTTGGTGTTTTATCTCTTTTATCCGCATATTCGTGTTATAATTTTCTGCATTTGGTTTGAATTTTTAAGATAAAGATATGATGGCCTTTTGGTCACATGCTATATATCTCCTTCCTCTACCAAAAAAATATCTACTCCCTAATTGCTACTAAATAACAACCGGGCGAATTATCGCCGGTTCTAAATGTCTTCCTGCTTTGATGCTATTCGACCTCGTGTTTGACGAGCGCAAGATTCAGGTTGCATAACGCTTATGTCTGGGAGGACTTTTACACTCCTGTTTCTTTGTCATAATGAACCATTTCCTTATACAAGCTATATCAAAAACAATCTTCTCGAGGATATGCACGAATATATTTTTATAAGATAAGAACCTCATATCATAAGAACAAAGACTGTTCGTGAATTCACAACCCATATTTTCTCCTCTCTTCGTAGAAATATTTGGTCTCAGAATAAGTTGATATCCGTCGAATACCGACTGAGGGCAATTCTAGGAGAGTTTTGGTGCGGTACACTCTCAACAAGTATGAAATGAAAGTCTTGCATTTAACATTATAAATGTCCGAGGCGTGAAATCATTATATAAAGTGTTATATTTGTAACATTCTACGAAAGTGTTGAAAAAAGTGTTATATCCAACGTTACATTACAGTATCAGGAGCAATTCAGCAAAGAGTTAAATTCAGCATTGTAAAGTGTTTTATTGCTCCTGATTCAGCAGTATAATATTGGATATAACAACTGTTTTTCAACATCTTCAAAGAGTGTTACAAATATAACACTTTATTTAATGTTTTCACCACTTGGACTTTCATAAAAACAGAAATTAGAAGTTTTTGCAGACAGTCGTCGATTTCACCAGAAGACGTGGACCCTGAATGACGTGGACCCTGGGCGTTCATTTTATTGCATTGCAAAAATGTTTCCCTGGAGTTGAAGGCTACAGTATGGCATGATTAGAGACCGAAGAGCCGACAAGCCGTATAGTATGCCTGCGAGCATTTTCTCCCTCTCTTCAGAAACACAGGAATCGATATTTCGGCGTACTTCATTGAAGAGTTTCTCGGATTTTCGCGAATACTAAGGTTCATCTCACCGGATAGCTTACGACATGGAATTGGCAAAATGATAGGAGATGACAGCTCTAAGAATTCGGCTCAGACTTTTCTCTTGTTCGTCTGGCTCGAGCCTTATCCAACAGAATCTCCCAATAATACAAGTCGAATATGTTCGGGTTAAATGGAATTACAGTCGGCTACCAGGTCGCAACCTGGTCTCATCGATTGATATGTCTCCGAACTAACGCTACACAGGAACATAGAAGAGAGAGAGGACCGAAAATAAACGCGAAAGTCAACATTTGGTAGGAAACAGAAAGGTACCTCATGTTGTAGGAAGCAACAGTGGACATTTGAGGAGTTTTCACGTCGATGATCCCAATATAAGCGTCAGTTATGACATTTAGTATCCAATCTCAGTAAACCAGGATGGAACGCTCCATACCTCGACTTGGCGCTGAGTAAAACTCGTCGCTCAGAATTCCGATCAGTCGGCTGTTCAGTTACATACGGTGCTTGATAATAATGCATCATAGCCGCTGAATCATACAGCTATCGCCAGAACATGTCAACATGTAGCTGCGATCAACATCAAAAGAACCACCAAAGACGGATGTCTGGCCGGAAGCTCGGGCAGAGAAGCATAGTGTGAAAGACATTAGCTGTTATCTGTGATTGACAGATTCGTCACGCGTTATTTGGTGGGAAAGCATCAGATGTTCATTACGTCAGTATCAAATGTATTTATTTCTACATTATTTCTATTTACGTCCACGTCTACTCAGATTTATTCAGTAAGAAGACACCTTGAGTGTGACATTAAGCCAACCCTCCCCAGTAAGCAGCCGTTGTGCATAATCCATTTCCCAGTCAGTTTGTCGCTGTTGGTCTCGGTCTCAGCACGAAGAGGGAAATATGACTACAATTGATTCCGTTTAAACAATGAGGTAATGCTGGGGATGACAAATCTTCGACAGCATGTTTTCGTACTTCCACAGGCCAGTTTCTAAATATCTGAGTCGGCTTTCGATCTACCAGCTGCGTTTCAATTTTGGTCACTTGGTGTGATTGAAGCACAGGGTTTCAGTCCAACTAGGCAGCACAACAGTCAATTGATGTTTTCGATCCACAAATCACTATACTCAGAATCAGCGTTCTGTGTCGCCTTGTCTTCAGTATTTTTATTTCTCTGATACAAAATGCTATCCCCCTTACAGACGCATTGTAATGTCCCCACCACATGTTCGTTCACATGGATATGTTGATCAGGAAGCCGGCGGTCTTTTACAGAGGTTCAATACAAACTGTTACAGCAAAAGAAGTCTGTGCAAATACTGGGAATCGAAATACAGTGAATGCAATTCTTTATCCACGCCATACAGCTATGCATCTCACGAGTATTCAGTCTGGACCGATATCGGAAAATTGGATATAATTCGACATTCCTACAGTCTGGTTTTGTTTATTCAATATTGGTAAACCAGGATTCGACGAATTTCTTTCGATATATGATTGCGCTTCAATGATACAAATTACGGAAATCTTTCCCAAATCTACTCCATACCGTTAGGCCACCTCTTTCTCCTTAAGTTTTGTTCCCATGCATTGACGCCATGATGGCAAACCTTTCCTCGCAGTGTTGCAATGTGCACACCAATAAGGTGAGCTTATTGGAAGCAAGAGGGTACAAACTGACACAGTGATTATTCTCCATTACTTCCTGGACCGGGATCGCTCAAGGTGGTGACAGCAACTTCCCGATTTAGAGAGGCTGCGAACTGGATTGCCTTCAACGGCTATTCCATTCATCCATCCAAACATTAGTTCATTTACATACTGTTTCGTGGTGGCTATCTAGTTTATACACCTTAAGCGCATTATATATGTACGGTGGTGATATACATAAATGAAATGAAATAGACGGGTTATGGATCAGAGAATGATAAAATGGAGCCTGCTTTATTATAATGGGCGATCTGATATCGTACCAGCTTGGACGAACTGATCCCGAAGTTACAGTGAGCCGATTATTAATGGTAATATACAATCGATAGTGGTGGTACCCGTATTACGTAAAAAATGTAATTTAGATGATTTCTTTTTTTTGTCACAGAGTTGGTTATGTTTACAAGGTGTTCCGTTTCCTCTGCTACAGGACTCGTAACATTGATTTTCGCCTTGAAAATTCCATCAGGAGTATGGGAGATTTGCGGCCAAATCGAATATTTATCTGATAATAATGGTGCGGCAGGAATAGAAAGGGAGGAATCCGAGAACTTAGCGCTGGCTTTTTCTCCTTCTGGACCACCAGCCACATCCTATTATCCAGCAAAGATAACATGCTCGAGATGAGTGGATTGATAAGCAGCTTCGTGTTTAAGGAGCGAAACATACCCACATTCTCATGCTCAGCCGAGAGATGAATATAGAATAATGTCACATATACTAAGGGATATCACATTGTAGACGGGTTAGTTAGCCAAGTGCTGAGGATTGGAGACCTGATAATCCGTTTACATGTTAAAAGCTACGGAGAATATGACATAAACTAAGATGTCTTCCAGGTTTATAAATATGTGCTAAAAAAGAAATATATCAGATACACTTGCCAATTTATCATCCGTTTAATTTGATAGCATTAGTAATAAGTGCTGGCTCAAAATGAAGGCGGCTTAGCTCATCGGAATTTTCTCGCAGGCTAGGATATGTGTAATGTGGTGGAAGTAAAACAAGTATTGCCGCAAAACATTTAAGCGATGTGAGATCCACTAAAATTCGAATCGAATGGGAACGGAACCCATCCATGATGTGGACCAGAATCAAGTTAACTGAAATGGCGATGATATGCTCCCTCCATATGCAGGCCTGTATATCGTGTACCACCATTACACGAAAACGTGCTCTATGCAGCTAATATGTGAAGGGTCGGTTAAAAATAGCAGCGAATGAACGGACGACGAGGAAGATTGCTTCGGCTTCTTCGTGGAATTTCGATATATTCTGAAGCAATGTATGCGGGGCGAAAAACGACATGACATCTCTAAGTCAAAACTAACACGGATACGGACATCTGAATTCTAAACAGCCAGAGCGGGTAAACCTATATACACAACACATTGCCTGTCTCTCAATTCGCTCAAATACGGGTATAAATATTCAGAATGTAGTTTTTAACTTCGCTATGGCAGACCCTCGCTGTGCAACGGTACGACTATTGTCAGGCGAACTTTAGCGATGAAAATATGAAGTCATGATGTTATTTTCCCAGAGGATATTTTTATGAAGTGGGGCTAGGGCTATTTTCGTACGGCGTTTTCCTGCTCCATGTACATCAATTCTTCTTACCGGTACCGGTACAGTGCTTTCGGTATCGATCTTTTGTTAATATTCTGTGTTCCTGAGAAAATTAATTTACGCCCTTCTCTCCTAAAAATAGTTGATTTACCATCTACAATCTTCCTTTACTGTTATCATCAGATCTGTTAGTCAGTGTAGCCCACGCACCATAATCCTGTGCGTTTGCGTGTTGAGAGTTGTTCTTGCTTTCCCATCCCAGTCAAAATAAAAAGCATAACAAATTTTGCGTTTGGCTGATCTATACATTCAGGGTCACGAATAGGCGAAGAATAATACTATCGAGCCAGGGTTTACACTACAAATGTCAGGGTAACCGTAGAAGTAGTTTTGTTATTAAAACCATAGAATAATTATTGCATTATGAGATGAATGTAACGAGAGCAATAGGCGTGCTATGAGAACAATGCATCATTTCGGTTTGAGAACGATGAAAAGAGAATATTGGGTATTTTGTTTGGAGAACAGTGGACTTTTGCTACGAAAACAATGATTGTAGAACAAAGGATTGTATTGTTACTATTGTTATGAGAACTATTGAAACAACAAAGGCTTCTTTCTACTTGGATTTCCTTTGCTATATGAATAAGCAGGCTACGACGTGTCCGTTTTGATAGCCCCTTACATCGATTGATGTGGCGGTGATTTGCAAGGATTTCTACCATTTACATACAAAAGTCTCGAGGACTGTTTTGGCGTTACATTCGTAAAAAATTACTTGCATATTCCAGGGTATAATGCTATGTGAACTAAGAGATGGGAGGTTATCAGACTGCATCTCTCACGTGATAATACATGAAGACTGACATGTGATAAACCGATTATCGAAAATAACGTCAAGAGAATAACTTCTTCTACCGTAGTGTTCTTCTGGTGTTCTAGTTTTCCCATACCTGAAAACAGTATAGCCTTACTGGTCTCATTCTACGGCTTCCAAGAAAAGATAATTCATTACCACTGATGTTGTTTTTGCATTCTCATTACGGACAAGTTAATTTTATGATCAATCCTCATCCACTTGGGATTCACAAAGTTTTGCCTGGCCCAGTACGGTCAATCTTCCTCTACTGGTACGTCAGAAATGGGGTCGCTCGAGGTTTTTATATTTTGAACGTCAGAATGATATTTCTGATCATCTCTGAGTCTTGTTAGATTGTGCTGTACATCGATTTGTTCTCTCTGATCGGGTTGTTATCTCCAATATATGCTCCCACATTGCGAGAACGAGCGTTGGGTTTGTGAAATGAGAAGTTAAAAACAAGGTTACGGCAATTTGTATAGCTGTTCAGCGAAATCCGCACCACGCTTTAGTTTTTTGTCTCTTTTACCGACATATCTGTGTAACAAACTGTTGCATTTGTTTTGGAATTTCCAAGATAAAAACCTGTTGTCCTGTTGTTACATGACATCTATCTCCTTCCTGTACCAAGAAATACCCAATCCGCGAATTATCGCCGGATCTAAAAGTCTTTCTGCTTTGATGCTATTTGATCTCGTGTTTGATGAGCGCCTGATTCAGGCTGCATAACACAGATATCTTGGAGGACGTTTACACCCTTTGTCAGAATGAAGCATTTCCATGTAAAAGCAATATCATAGATAATCTTCTTAAGCATACACCATAAAAGATTACATCATAAAAAATTGTTAACAGACATGTGTGCTAAAATGACTTCAACGCAAAATGTTTTGTGTCCAAATAAACATGATTTGGTGTTAAAGTTCATTTATCAACAAGAAATTGTGTTGGGGTGTTGATTCTAACACGATTTGTGTTATTTTCAACGAAATTTTGCTGCTAAAGTGGCGTCAGCACAAATTTTTCGCAGTGTATGTGCGAATATATATTTCTGAGAGAAACTCATAAGAATAAGAACTGTTTGTAAATTCACAGCTCATATTTTCTCCCCTCTTTGCAGAAATATCTGGTCTCAGAATAAGTTGATACCCCAGCAACCATAAGAATTTACGGTCTCGCCCCTTCACCGTTTCATACATCTTCAAAAATGAAAGAGATGCTTGGTTCACTTTTCAGTCGCATTGAAAATAATTATCATTCACAACATGATCCCGGAAATCAAGTCAATACTTTTTCACCAAATTAAAACCTAAGTTTTATTTTTCATCGATAAATACTCTCCGTCAAAAAAAAGCAAAAAAAAGAAAAAGAAAAACCACAATTGATTTGTCCCTGCAAGAGTGAAGAGGGCCATACAGTATTAGGTAAGATTTTCTCTTTACGCTTTAAGGCGGTATGTACGTGGTCGATACTTCGGGATAAGGTTGCAGCGGCAAGACGACGATCGTACGATTCTTTTCACCTTTTCTCTGCCTATCTTCCTGTAATCCGCTTATACCACAAGTAGGACGTGTTGAGGATAAGTGGTCCTATGCGAAATCTTAATTAATCAGAGCTTCAGCTTTGTTATCTCGTTGAAACCTTGTTCAACAGGAAACATGACAAAGCCGCTTGCAAATAAATCAGAAAACCCGATAACCATAAATGCTCATACAATCACCATAAAATACTTTTACGTTTTTATCCCCAAATCGATTTTCCGAATAAAGGGTTTCTTCTATTGGTGTTTGTTAGATTACAAAGTTAACAATCTATATTCTTATGAATGAAAACCGCAGATACAAACACCTGCTTGCATTAAATGTGATGGGTTGAATTGAAGCAAGGTTACGGCAAATTGTATAGCTGTTCAGCAAAATCCACATCTCGCTTTAGTTTTTGGGGTCTCTTTTATCGGCATATTCGACTAACAAACTTCTGGATTTGGTTTGAAATTTTCAAGATAAAAACCTGTTGGCCTGCGGTCACATGCGATCTATCTCCTTCCTCTACCAAGGGATATCCACTTCTTGCTTGCTACTAAATGCCAACCGGGCAAATAATCTCCGGATCTAAAATTTCTTCTGCTTTGATGCTATTCGACCTCGTGTTTGATGATAGCAAGAATCAGGTTGCATAACACAGATGCCTTGGAGAACATTGATACTCCTGTTTCTTTGTCATAATCAACCATCCCCATGTAAAAGCTATATCATACATAATCTTCTTGAGCATGTGCACGAATATATTTTTCTAAGGAAGAACCTCATATCATAAGAATAAGCACTGTTCACGAGTTCACAGCCCATATCCCCCTCCCCTCTTCGTAGAACTATCTGGTCGCAGAATAAGTTAACACCCAGCAGCCTTAAGCGTTTACGGTCTCGCACCTCTTCCCCCCACTCCCTCACCATTTGATGCCTCTTCAAAAATGGAAGAGATGCTTGGTTCAGTTTTTTAGTCGCGATAAAAATAATTTTAAAAAGTATCATCACGGTCCCTGAAATCCAGTCACTACTTTTCCACGTTAGCCAAATATGTCTTAACAAAATATACTTCAAATATCAAGTACGATAACTATAATAACTGATCACTAAATGCTTTATAAAAACATCGATTTTTTCCCTGCAAGAGCGAGGAGGGCCATAGAGTATTAGGTAAGATTTTCCCTTTTCGCTTTAAGACGCTAAGTACGTGGTCGATACTTCGAGAGAAGGCTGCAGCGCCAAGACGACGATCGTACGATTGTTTTCACCTTTTCTCTGCCTATCTTCCTGTAATCCGCTTTAACCACAAGTAGGACGTGTTGAGGATAAGTGGTCCTATGCGAAATCTTAATTAATCAGAGCTTCAGCTTTGTTATCTCGTTGAAACCTTGTTCAACAGGAAACATGACAAAGCCGCTTGCAAATAAATCAGAAAACCCGATAACCATAAATGCTCATACAATCACCATAAAATACTTCGCGTTTTTATCCCCAAATCGATTTTCCGAATAAAGGGTTTCTTGTATTGGCGTTTGCTAGATTACAAAGTTAACACTCTGTATTCTTATGAATGACAACTGCAGATACACACACCTGCTTGTATTATATGTGGTGGGTTGAATTGAAGCTCTGTAGAATAGGTAATGAGGCCAAATTCTCCCACGTATGTGGAATTGGAATAAGATCACGTTTTCTATAGTTTAGCAATGATGCCGCATTATATTAACCCTAGCAGGCCTGAGGGGGAGGGGGATAAACTGGCTTGATAGTTTTTCATACTGGGGTCATTTTGAGCCTATTTGCATAACCCCCCGACCAGAGGATCATGGGTAAATTTAAGATGGCGTCCACCTGGGGTACCAGAAAAGTGATGATTTCGTCATATTTCTTCAAAATTTCTGCTTTTCCTCGATGAAAAGTGGGCAAAAACTATTTCATTTCACATCACATTAATATTTACTAATTTATGATGCAGTTTTTGCGGAGAAATTGCATAAATAAAAAAATCGAAAAATCTGACCGAAAAATCGTCCAAACATTTTCGTTTTTGAAAATGACGTCACTGTGACCATTGGGCCATCTAGGATTTTTTTACATTTTCTGGTAGAGCTTGACCCAAGGGTATAGTGTGGTAAGTTTCAGCCCCTAGCTCAAGGGGTAAGCGGTCATTTCGCCCCCCACCCACCTCCACAGGCCTGGACAGGTCCCAAAAAGCCCAGGCCAGATAGGGTTAAATAACTTTTGGACATAAACAAGCGGGCGTATAGTCGATTAAAAATCACGGTATGATCGCGACATTAACCCTTCCATGGGGTGGAGGGTAAGACCCCCGCTATCAAACTTTCTTGAATATCTCAGAAACGACAAAAATTGACAGCTGACATTTCGTGATTTTATAGTCCATCTTACTGGGGTCATTTTGAGTCTATTTGCATACCCCTCCGAGGAAAGAACCATAGGTATATTCAAAATGGCGGCCAGGTGGGGTACCAAAATAAGTGATGTTTTCGTATTTTTTCCTCGAAAAGTTTGCTTTCCTGTGAGTAAAAGTGGGGAAAATTTTCATTTCACATACTTTATTAAAGATTTGAAACCATTCTTTGGTCAATTCAAATAGTTTTTAAAAATCTTACATTTTCATTGGATGACCGTCTATCCAATCACAGAGTTTCTATAAAGATCCATTGATAAGATAACCTTACCTGTGACATGTTCCACCATTGGGATATCTGAGCTATCGGTCCAGTCACATCGAAACAGGCGTCTCCAAACAACATGGCGTTATCTCGTCGGTCATGCAATGTGTCAAATAAGAGCTTCGTGGCCACGGCCATGTCGCACTGTAATAAAATAGAAAAAATCCCCTGAATAAGCTTATAATCATACTGTAATTATGAAATTGGCTGTGTTTGATTGAGCTTGAATGTCCATGCTATTACACATTTATATAAATTTATTCCGAAACCGTTGAACGGTATAAGTTGAACATTGGCCGCTGTGCTCATGGTGTGGACCTCAGTGTTTTCACCGGGTTAAAACGATCCGCGGTTTGGACTGAACTAGTACAATGGTATACAGTATAATGCCACTGGATAATGTATGTATGCAGAGGCTGTTTGTAGTATGCTGCACTGAAAAAAAAAATTCTTAAAATTTAAAAAATATTCCCCGACTTTTACACGAGCGGAATATTCCTTAAAATTCAGTAAGCAATATTCCGTAGAATGTTTTGGAATTTCCTCAACATGGTAAGGAATATCACTTAGTTATGTTGAGGAATATTCCGCTGGTGTAATTGTCGGGGAATATTCCGTTGGATTTTTTTTCTGTATAACGACAGCTAAATACAAGCGTCAGAAGACCCAACATTCAGTATCTAGCCGTCGTCCGTAAAGGCTTTCACAGTATGTAATCGCAACACCTTATTCCGTTTTCCCATGTAAAATACTACTACAGGATATAACTGTATAATGTATAACTTATATCATTGAATTCTTCAACTTAGCGGCTTGACGGCTGTATGTCAAATTCGGCACATGTGTGGGTCACAAGTTCAACATGGCGTGGGGAAAATTATGTTTCGAGCAAATTGAAATTGATTTAGTTTTCAAATGTCTTCCGTTTTTCTACAATGATCTTGGTTGTAATAACTTCACAAACCGTCAAAGATTGTCTTGATTCTGCATGTGGGATACGATGGAGGGTATTCTTCCTATCTAGCCCATTATCGCACTATAAGGGTGGTTATATAATTTTGTAGAGTGGATGGCTGAATTGTTAATCTCCACTCTTAATTACTATAGATATAAGATGTAGGACATATGGAATACCTTTACAAGCGTAGCTAACAGTCCTCTAGTATCGGTTTCACTTTGGGGATCCCAGACTTTACACACACGTGGTCAGTGTATGGAAATGACCATGCATTACTATGATTAGTGTTGATAGCGTTATTCTCATAGCCAAATACTGTGAGACCATGAGACCAATAGCCAAATGTAATATCATGAAATGCTCTGCCTCTTGTCTTAGGGGTTTCCTTATCGCAGTAAAATTAGATTGCATTTCGCCGCCAGCGCCGAACGATATGTAGATGTGGATAGCTGACCTCAATATGATCTCAGAGAGAATGGCCCTGTTAGTCGAGAATCACGAGACTCAATACCTTACAATTATTCAAAGAAAATGTCCTTGACCTTTGACCTTTCAAACTCAATAGGTTTCTCCACATATATCCAATGGCAAAATAATTGCGATTTTCAATAATTTCTGGTTTTTAGGCCACAGTGATCTTGACATTTGACTGACTGATTTCAATTTTATAGTTATCCTGTTGAAATTTGAGAGGAATCGGCCAATTTGTTGGAAGATAAGAAAATAAAACGTACGCAGGACTTGGAACTAACAAGCTGTAAATATCGAGTAAATAAGCGAAAATAAGATGGTTGTCTCAGTTTACAACGCCATGCTCTACCAGGCATTCATTTCGTTCTGCTTTGCGCCTCTCCATTTAACGCTTTAAGGGTCTCACGGACTGTGCCGGAGTTGACCCGAGGTCATCTGTTGCCACAGTGAACGTCTAACTAGGCGAATTGATATCAGTCGCTACTCACCGATATATATTTCCGCAACATATAGTTCTAGGGTAATTTGTCAAAAAACTGCCGTCAAACTGTGTGAAACTGGCGTTTTGAAATACATTGAATAGCTGTTTAGTGTATTTCGAGATAAATATGCATTTTGCGATCAGTAAAACAGTCAGATATAACAGGTTTTTACAAGAATCCTGTAAAAAATGGCGAGACCCCTACAGGGGTAAATGCAGCGTAGCGTAAAGCACCCTGAAAGAGGATGTTACAACGCCTGAGATAACCAACGTCAAAATTATTAAGTCTGTTTTCACGATTAATGGTGACTAATGCATGGATTTTCATGAAATTCGATATGAATGTACAACAGCACAACGTATTTACTACATGCTAAATTTCACTCACTCTTGTGAGAAAAATCGGCATCATTACAGCCACAAACGGATGTTATTTTGAGGCAATATCGATTAGGACGTTGACAAGGGAGATGCGTGATGACGTGGCGGAATTCAGCATTCTATTTAATTCCTACGAACTGACTGAGAGTAAAAAATATATTAGTCCCAGGTATTGAGCACAATCGATAGCTACAGTATAGAAATGCGATTCCGAATTCCTTCTAAGATGGAGTTACCGGAAGTAGAGGAATTATTCCTGCGTGACGTATATCGACAATGGACAATGAGGGAAATTTTAATGATCTGAACGATCTGATCTGAACGGAATAATACTCGAGTTTTGAGATGGTGAAAACAGTGGAACTCTCCATATATAGAGGGACAAATAGCTGTCTCACGTGACCTATGGTAGGACCAGACTGCTTAGGAAGTGATGAAAAAAACTTTCACCTTGTCCATAATTATGAAACTAAAACGTTAAATTAAGTTGATTAACAGAGAACAATGCAAACTTGTCCAAAATCCAGTACATTTTTGCCACAAGCGCCTCCACTCAAAGTTTCTCAAATTTGGCAATACATATCGCATGCTGATAGCAAAATACGAGCGTAGGATGCAAGATCTATGGCGTTACGTTTCGTAACTTGTGTCTAATTCCGCTTAACCCGGGGTTAGGGGCCGTATGAACCCTTGTACTTCAAAATCCCCATGGTGTTCCTATGAACAGCCACAATCAAAGCGTGGCTGAGATACATCATTCTCTAGATGACGACTTTACAACGATTATTATGGATTAAGAATACTGGTCAGCGATACGGATTTTATATTTTTGGAACATCATGATGTCTTGTCGGCATCATTGAAAACTGTTGACCGCTTCTCTCTTGCAAGAAACTAGCTTATGTTTATGTATACTATGATTGTCCTTTTGAATTTGGTGCTAATACTGTTATATGGAATATGGAATAGGTCTTTGGATTATGGACGCGGATATTCTTTAATGGACGACGGCTGAATTGTGAATGACGGACTAGACGCTTGTAATTGAAACCAGTAATACAGGATCATATTTTGATATCACAGACAGGCAGTTTGGGCCTAGCAAAACCTCAAGATCTACCAGGCATTCATTATGTTCTGCTTCGCGCCTGACCATTGAGCGCTGTAAGGGTCTCACGGACTTTGCCGGAGTTGACCCCAAGGTCATCTGTTACCATAGTAAACGAACATGACGATCATCTAACTGGGCGAATTAATATCTGCCGCGATTCACCGATATATATTTCCGCAACATATAGTTCTAGGGTTATTGTCAAAAACCTGCCTTCAAACAGTGTGACACTGCTGCTTTGAAATTCATTGAATATCTGTTGAATATATTTCAAGATAAATATACGTTTTGCGATCAGTAGAACAGTTAGACAGAACAGTTCTTGGTTTCTGCAGGAATTCTGCAAAAGATGGCGAGACCCCTACAGGGGTAAATGCAGCGTAGCGCAAAGCACCCTGGGAGAGGATGGCAAACCTCTGTGCACGGATTAAATTGATCTCCCCACGAAGAAGAGTTCCAATATTTCTTTGACACTGCAGTGTAATACAAAATATGCGTATTTGAAGCTGATTGTAAAGCCGTTTGTATATCACGAGATACGATACAGATATGCATACCTTCTCAGTAGATAGTGCTCAGTTCGAGGACATTGGGTCCCTTATTTGTTATGTTTAGGGCTTCGGATGATCAGGGATGGGAAAACACAGTATCTAAAAATAAGTATGTCTATTTCCGCCATAATGGGAACACTTATTTATTTGTGTATAAGGACACCGAATACCTTATTTACCAAGCCTAAACTGTACCAAAAATGCCATTGGAAAGTTGTGTTAACATTATCAACTCACCATCTGATGCGAGTGAAAATCATCACATCAACGTTCTATAGGGAGTTGGCTTTCCTAGGTTATATATAAAATCAACCCATTTGTCTGATTAATATTATAAACTATTTACGCCAAGCCGTCGAAATAATCGACCATACGACAGAACGCTCGTTAAACTGACAACCGCCTCTCTCGTAGCTATCTAGGTGGTTACCAACACCCTTTGCATACCCACAGCCTGTCAATCCTGCGTTCCTAAAAGCATTCGCACTCTGTTAACTATATATCTGAGAAGATTTGGTAGTGCAATGCCTGAAGCAATGCGATGAAACAAAATCTCTTTTCTTCGTTGTGGAAAATATATACATTACTAATATTTTATACGTTCTAGAATTTATAGCGCGACTAATATAAGAGTACTACTTATCCGTCGTATGGGCCTGTCAACCAACGCGTAAAATTAACACATTTCCGACAGAAACTAATGAGTATTCAGATCATTTTCCAGGCTTTGCACGATATGTAGAAGTAACTGCTCATCCGGTACGATTTATCGATGTACAGAGTCGTACGCAGTGTGGTTTTTCGACCTGTGGGGCACGTCTTCGCATCCGAATGTTTATTAGCTCACCGAGAAAATGTTCAATTTAGATTTTTGATTTTCAGGCGTTGGCGTCGCCAAGGTCGTCCGGGTGCTGCGATTTTCTTTGTCTTTCTTCATAACTGGGTACATCTATATCACAGACCCGTCGAGATCAGTGGGGAGCGCTAATGCGTATTAATGCCGTCTTGTGCATCATCAAGTGATAAATCGCGGTAATTTGGTACAACGACTGCCACTATCTACAACGCTTGCTATCAAAGTGGCGTGGGGCTTATGCAGTCATCCACCTCATCCATCACGGCTTGCGCGTCTATAGAGGACAGTGTATTAACGGTTTCGTTTCATCCAAACGCAATCCGAAGTCATTATATAAAGGCCAAAGGCCGAGAACGTAATTCCCCGAAAACAGAGTACTTCTGAGATTGATGGATGGTGCGGCGGTGGACATGCAGCAAAGAATTGGACTAAAAAAGGAAAAAAATATTTAACGTTCTAAGAAAGAAGTACAGTTTAAATTTCAACGATGTTCTTGAAATATGTATCCCTTCTGTGAATGTTCTCTCTGAAAGTGACGTTTCCTCCAACGAACGTTTTCGGACTCCACCATATTTATAATAACAAGACAGAAGAAAAAGATGCCAAGCCCTCATGCATCAAGTTGATAGGAAAACCCGGTCAGAAATCAATCATGTGTTTTAACCGACCGGTTGTCAAACGAAGATCGGCGATTAGACGGCCAGAGCTCGTGGTGTGTGGCAGATACTAAACGTTTCTGCTTATTACTTATTGATTTTCAATTAGATAATTTGCAACGCTGAATGATAGTAGCGAATCTTCTTTCACGCAGAAAAAAAATCTGGCTTGAGTAATAACTTCCTTCCGCGCTGTACTGTCCCCAGTTCGGAAGAGACGAGCCACTAATTTGGCCAATTTTTTCATCTTCTTATTATTGCTGTTTCAAAACCTAAGGCCGAAAATTGGGATATAAGAGGAAAAACAAGTCTAGGTCTGGCGTATTTGTCTTGCCAGCACACAGATACGTGTATATACAATGGGAGAATTTCATTGGATGTGGCGATTATCGGTATCGAAGTTTAATGATAGTTTAGCAGGTATGTCTGTTTGCCTTTTAATACAAGAACTATATTTTTGACCAATTACTACAAGGAATCTTATTTATATCTGGATGGAAAAGGTTGTCGCAACGTGCTTTTTTAGAAATAGGGATATCTTCGCCAAAGATGAAATTTCATTGGTGAGATTGCCATTTTGAGAAAAGAGTTACTGCACCTGATTGGACAGAACCGTCATAGTATGGAAGAATCAACAAATGTGTCAGGAGTTGTTGCCCATACTGGCATATGCAAAATGGATCTCTATCGCTCCAATGGGTAAATCGCGGCACATTCACTCGGTGGCGTGACTAATTATAAAGGTCCAAATTATTTATACTAAATTACGATAGGATGTTATTAGAGAGACAGATACAATTCGTCACAAACAATGAATGAACTACTCATTTGAAGGGCGTAACGAACGGTCTATGTGTTCTTATTTTTAAATGGACGTCCAAATTCGGAACAGAATGGTGTTTTTTCTATGAGATTATGATTATGGATCACAACGATTATTGAGATATTCCAGACAAAAGTTAAATTATCATGAAACATAAGGTTTGATGTCTCTTACATTGGTCGGTGGTAAATGTGAAACCTGTAGGCCTACTACTTGCAGGAAACTCGACGTCCTACTTCACAGGCCTACCATATAGAGAAAGTCTCTCGTTTGATACACAGAGGATCTCCGCCGAGTGAGCCTATAATATTCAATTTATTTTGAGCTCGGAGCTAATGGAAATTGGATATTATAGACTCACGAGGGGTAACTTCTATTTAACCCATGAATAGTTTCATAACGTTTTTCTATGAAAAAAAAGTTGAATACCGTGTGAACTCAAGTCTTCTTGCAACAATGTCATCGGAATGTTGTTGCACAAAATAATAAGCGAAATATGAGGTGAATAATGCTGTGTGAAATAATAAGGTGCGAATGTAAGCAAAAATCAACATGATAACCTTATTATCAGAAGGTAAGAAAGTCACTGGATATTTGAATGTTTCTTATTACCTTGCTGTCGTTGAAGTGCATCTTCAGTTCATAGTCTCTCAGTAAACTGCTATTGTCGTTTACCATTCTTAGTGCTAGATCCACAGCTGGACGAACACCGCGACCAATTCTTCCTTCTGGTAATCCTTGGTCCGTGGGAAATAATCCAATTATATTTATCTCTCTTTTTCCTTCTCCTCGTATTATGCAAAACCCGGTGGTAAACAACAACCAGTGAATAAGCTTCAAGGGAAGTTCCATGGCGATTTCCAAAATATCAGTCGCAGAACACCTGTAAGATCACTACTATACCAGAGTTCATATATTCCATGAATTCAGCTCAGAGAAACGGCAAGTTTCCCAACGCACATAATTTCACGATATTCACTTGCAATACATAAATATATATATATATTGCATTTTTGGAAACACTCTCCTCTCAGCCCTGTGTTTCTAGATTCACAACAACACTGTCAGACTATTAAATTCCAATCTCCAGTAAGGGAAAAACACAAGTTGGAGGAGAACGTATCAACAACGAGCTCTCCGCTCATTGATGATGAATGGCTTAACACTCGAATGGGTCTGCGGAACGTAAAAACACAATCCACTGCTTCGCTTGGTTCCTGAGGTAGTATCGCTAATCCTTTTAAGCTATCCAGTTTTTCACGGGCCTCCTTGGGTCCACACAGTGCTGAAATCCTTCCTAATCATGACAAGTAAACCTAGCTTCGAGCGCAAAAAGCTTCACTAAATGGTTGTTTTCCCTGGAGAGGGGTTTGGCTGTTGAGAGCACACAGACCATTTGCACTCAGAAGCGGAAAAACAAACAACTCTTAATGAAAATTCCGACACATCCTTTGAACCCAGAAATCTACGTTGTAAGGTTCCCTTGTTTTACAGAGAGGTCCGCACAAAACTGTCTTGCCGATGAGTTTTAGTACTGCCCTCGCGTACTGCAATTCCCCAGGGAAATTTGGGACGGTTTATAGCTTCTCGACAGCGATATCGCTTTAAAATCACTGTAACGTTGACATCTCGTCGAATCGAATGCGAGATCCTTGGCTGCGAATAAAAAAAACGTATCGGGTTTAGAGAATGAAGGTTAATGTCACTGAGTTGCCCTGACAATGTTACACCAAACTGCCAGATAACAATTTCACCGCTGTACCTGACGGCGTTTTCATTATCTCTGGGCAAGTTCCTGGGGAATTCAACACTTTTATTGACTTCGGATCAATTTATCGAGGCCTTGAATTGACCTACATGTACTTCCCTGTAATAGAGTTTTTCAGAGCTCGGGTTCTGAATTCGATATCTCACCTCGGTTTCCATTGAATGGCTACACATGTCGCTTCCTATTCTCAAAGAAGTGGAATTCCTGTGAGAAACGATCCGTGCAAATTA
The DNA here is from genome assembly GCA_036873755.1 of Hanleya hanleyi. Classification (NCBI taxonomy): domain Eukaryota; kingdom Metazoa; phylum Mollusca; class Polyplacophora; order Lepidopleurida; family Hanleyidae; genus Hanleya; species Hanleya hanleyi. The sequence continues at coordinate 32,802 of JAVTVY010037926.1, read as the reverse complement.
ATCCTGATCACTTATCTACCCAAAGAGACATCCTTTTTGTTCGGGCCATTAATTGTTGAATCTTTTTTTTTCTTAGAAAAGGTGTATAAAAAACATAACAAAAGCGTACATGTTTCCGAGACTATTATTCTGCATACTTTGCAATAATATACATTAATACTATATAATAATGATATTGCCTTTTTTCTGTAATATAAATATGTTTGAGTTTGCAATAAATTAATGAAATTAAATCCAACAAATTCACAATTTATCATTTTCCGAAACAGCAGTCTATGGATTTTTCTCATTCATACGATGGGAATTAAATATATGATTCTGTGGTACGACTCTCGTATGACGATTTACTTTATTATAGCAGGAAATTGCTTTGTGAAGTGGTTGTCAAATGAAAATTGTTGTAAGATGCATTAATATAAATTTCCATTGTCTAAAGCACGGACGCCGTTGATCGAGTAGCAGATGGTATAATTGTGTTAGAAATATAACGTGTATAAAACTGATCAATTTGGGCTCCCGGCTATGGTATTCAATAATGTTGCTCGAGTTTATTAATGAAGAGCCTTGGTTTCCCCAGAATAAACAAACTTCGACTCCATTATTCCTTCACCTATCAACTCATCGTTTCAGGTCTGTCGTATATTTGATTCCCCAATATAGAATTTACAATTGTATAAAGAGGTTTTTATGTTCACACAAATTATCCCAGCAGTCTATCATTATTTACACAGATATGCTTTCTCAAATGGATGAATTTTCCGCTATTCTCTACGCATTCAAATGTAGATTTAGAGAGAAAAACTCCCAGATACATTCGACTGAAAAGAAATATAATGTTCCATCATAAAAACTAAAAATATTAATGTATATACAAATCGCACTGATTGTTAAGGTCATTCACAGTAGAACCCAAACATCGGCAAGGGGATACATATATATGTGGACATTATAAACATGATATATGTATTCTAAAGCTGAACAGTGGCCATGGATACACGCAATGCATATGAAAGCATGATTAAGATACCCTTTGGGATGACCACTAATCATATAAAGAGATTACTCTGATATATTCCATGACGGTCAATAGATTGATTGGATATGTTCTATGAATGTTCTATGATGGTCAATAGATTGATTGGACATGTTCTATGATGGTCAATAGATTGATTGGCTATGTTCTATGACGGTCAATAGATTGATTGGATATGTTCTATGATGGTCAATAGATTGATTGGATATGTTCTATGACGGTCAATAGATTGATTGGATATGTTCTATGATGGTCAATAGATTGATTGGCTATGTTCTATGATGGTCAATAGATTGATTGGCTATGTTCTATGACGGTCAATAAATTGATTGTCTATGTTCTATGATGGTCAATATATTGATTGGATATGTTCTATGACGGTCAATAGATTGATTAGCTATGTTCTATGATGGTCAATAGATTGATTGGCTATGTTCTATGATGGTCAACAGATTGATTGGATATGTTCTATGATGGTCAATAGATTGATTGGCTATGTTCTATGATGGTCAATAGATTGATTGGCTATGTTCTATGATGGTCAATAGATTGCCTGTTGTGTTCTATCATTCTCAGTAGATTGGCCGATATTACCTGTAATTTCTACGACGGCCAAAAGATTGTCTGGTTGTATTCTATGATACATTCTCAAAAATACTCATGGGTTATTCCTGAAAGTTCACGCCATATGACTACCATTATTTTACAGGGATTTTAGTCTGAAATTCAGGACCATTTCCTCAATTCCAGGGCATTCACCACTGAATCCAGGGAATAATTCCTGAAATTCAGCGCGTTTGTCTATCTGAAATTGAATTGTAGTTGTACAGTCTGAAATTCAGGGAAAATTCCTGTAATTCAGGAAATGTCCCTGAATAACTGTGAGTGTTGTTAATGGATTTTCTGCTTGTGGTCAAGGATGGTTAATGGATTTTCTGGTTGTGGTCTATGATTGTTAATATATTGTCCGTTTGTGTTCTATTATGGTCAAATGATTGTTCGTCAGTGGTCTCCGATGGTTAATACATTGCTAGCAAATGGTCTGTAGATCACAATTTATGATGGTCAGTAGACCCTCCGGTTGTGTTGTATGATGGTCAACAGACTGGTCGGTTGTTTTATGTGGAGATCAGTAGAGTGTCCGGTAGTGCTTTATGATGGCCAATAGATTGCTCGCTATTGGGCGCCTATGATGGTCAATAGATTGATCGCTCGTGGTCTGTGATGGTTAATAGAGTGTCCGGTAGTGTTCTATGATGGTCAGTAAATTGCTCGCTAGTGATCTATGATGGACAATAGATTGTGGCCTGTGTTATATGATGGTCAATAGATTGTCCGGCTGTGTTCTATGATATTCATCGCCCCGTTGTGGTCAATTGATTGCATACATAACATGACGTCGTTCTGACATTACCACACCAGCCATAGAGGTTTAGCTGCTCGGTCCCATGAAAAACGAACATAACCAGAATCGAATCTCCACCCCAATCTCACTCAGTTCTCCACCCCACCTCTTGGGTTGAGGTGGACCCGAAATGGCACAGGTCTCATAGACATTAAATATTTTGGCCAAAACATATAACGCCAAGTGTGGAGAGACACTGTTATGCTACGGATGAACATTTCTCAGTATTTTCAAAGAAATGGAGAGATACTTTTTCCGTTTTCTCTTAATTAAAAGGTTTGCTGATCGAATTCATGTTTGGTGAATCTCAGTAATGTGAATTGGCTTGTGTATTATTCAGAAGCACGAAGAGAAACTGCTTAATTAGACATGACAGGCAAATGGCGCCAACGAGATTCTCGCCGAAACTTAGGAAAGATTTCCCAAGCGTGAGCTGGTAATAGATATATAACACATACAATGCCAGAAACTAGGTCATTATCTCTTTCTGTTGAGTAAAGGGAAATGAGCGGAGCTAAATTATACACGGAAACGAAAAGAAAGGGTTCTGTATATCTTAGAAATCTTTCCTCTTTAAGCTGCCCTCACAAATCAGGATAATGGAACTGTAGCAAGAACAAAAGACGCATCATTTACGGCACGCACCAAATTATAGATGAGAATTGAAGAGATAAGCCTAATCAGTTGAAGAACTGCCTGGCTGGGGTTCCGTTCCTTCCGCCAGACGGTGCTCCATTTCTCAAATGCACAATGGGGTTAAGTGAATCTGGAACATTTCATATGTCAAGGTCGTTCAGTGACCTCTCACACGAAAACACGACCCATAATATTGTTTCAGTATACCACCAAATGCCTCCATTCAAAGTTGATCAAATTCTGTGGTAAATATCATACACTGACAGCAAAATACGAAGGTAGCATGCAATATATCTGGCGCTAAGTTTGGTAAGTTGTGTCTTATTTCGTTTAACCCGGGTTAGGGCCGTCTGAATATCATGTGCTTTTTGTTATCTCCATGAATCAAATGGACCATCGCAATCAATGCCTGACTGAGATACATACTTTGTACAACTTCTGGAAGATTGGTGGTCAGTGATTAGGATTTTATGTAAAGAACATCATGTCTTGCTGGCGCCATTGAGAATTGTTGAATTTTGTAAGAAACTATCTCATGATCTCATGTATTTTTATTTCATACACATTTCGAATTGGTGCTAACGGTCATATGAAACAAGTGTTTCGAAATTCTTTTATGAACGAAGAGTGGACATTGAATGTCAGATCTGACGCTTGCTAGAAGTGATTTGGTTACTTCTAACTCAAATTTGTTTGATAGTTATTGATATTGTATTGTATAATATATTGTTAGAATGTGAACTTGTTAAGTATCCAATCAATGTACCTATAACAATCCTTGGCGTTGTAGGAGACAATGTATACAGGGATCGTTAAATAAATGCCCAATGGTTTGTCCAGGGCTTAACCCTACCTGGCCCGGGGGGGGGGGGCGTTTTAGATTATCTTATTGGGTTCATTTTGAGGCTATTTGCATGACCCCCCGAGCAGAGGTTCATGAGTAAATTCAAAATGATGTCCATGTGGGGTACCAGAAAAGTGATGTTTTTATCATATTTCTTAAAAATCAGCATGTTGATTCAACGCGGTTCTATGCATTTTACCAAAACAATATGTCTTAGTATCGCCAGAAAACACTCACTGACTCATTCCCCCTCCTTCCCCTCCCCCATATAGGTTATCATATTGGGGTCATTTTGAGCCTATTGGCATAACCTAAAGAGCACAGGATCATATGTAAATTCAACATGGCGGCCATGTGGGGTACCAGAAAAAGTAATGCTTTCGCCATATTTCTTCAAAATTTTTGCTTTTCTGTATGGAAAAAGTGGGTAAAACTTATTTTATTTCATATCAGATTATTATTTACCAAATTATCATGCAGTTTTTGCGAGAAAAAAAAATTCGAAAATTTTGACCGAAAAATTGTCCAAAAATGCTCTTTTTGAAAATGGCGTCACAGTGACGTCATTATAATGGCCATCTTGAATTTCTTTACATTTTTTTGTAGAGCTTGACCCAAAGTTATAGTGTGGTAAGTTTGAGCCCTCTAGCCTTAGCGATAGCGAAAATATATAGGGGGGGAGGGGGCACTTTCCGCCCCCTCCCCGCCAGGCTGCGGTACACCCCAAATCGCCCAGGCCAGATAGGGTTAAAAAGAGACTTCAAAACAAGCCAATTAATGTCCTAGCATACTACTCTGCTATCCATAATATACCAACGATATTAAAACCATTGCGAAGCCTCCATGGAGCCAAAACCACAATCTATACTTAAAAATCACGAATCTTCCAAATTTATTTTGCCAACTTCTCTTCAAATCAAATCAAGAAATCCCTCGCCATTTCCAAATTAAACGGGAAAACAATCAATCTGCCTACTTTTCGTGAAGCGGAATGACAAGTCATCTATCAAAACCTCATCTTAATGATCTACAAAAAATGCTCCAATATTTTCGATTTTACATTACACATCACTACCAGGTTAATAATACACTCTTCACTACATGGGAAATGACAAAATCTGGTAGCTGTAGCTTCTATAAGGATGACAGTGAAACGATTCTAAATCTATTTTCGGCCCCCAGGTGGGTGATTAGCATGAGTTTTGTACCATATCTGTTGCCACGATGGGAAGATTAATTTCCACTATATGATGACTGTACATGGATAGTCACACGTGTCCACCTAATCATATCGTAGTTAGTTATATCGTCGCTATATGGCCAAAATAGCGCTGAACGCGACGTTAAACCCTAACTCACTCACACTCACCCATCTATTTTCGTCGTGTATCTATGTCAGAGATATATGGGGTCAATTCCGAGTCTGGTCTGAAGAGATGAATATTGCATCATTTAATAGAGACGAAATCTACATCTATCTTGGTTAATCACCCGGCTTTGGGAGTTCTGCATTGCCTGTACTCATATAGAGATAAAGGTACTTTTCCTAGTTTCATGGCTGTACGCCAATTCATACATCGTTCAATGGACTAAAAGACTATTGCTCTAACGAATGACTCGCTTTTCAAATCAAGTGGGGTCCCCTGGACGATGTATCATCCAACTTTATCTATACATACCTAGATTGGAATAGGTTGTGGCATGAATTTTCCTTATGATAGAATCTCAATTACAATGAATTATATTTTGGAGTTTCTGAGTAACAAGTGCCTGATGTATATGATGGTATCTTGGTTGAAAGATTTCGATTACAAAGGCCTTGATCATATGGGCATTGTAAGGTTTGCAAGCAATGAACGCCCAATGGTTAATCCACGGCTTGTTTTGGATGTTGAACCATGTATCGATTGTTAACCTTACCTGATTCTTTGAACTAGAGCCTTCCTAAAATTCAAGCCATCCAGAGAGATAGATAGATACATGTATATAGATAGGTAGAACACCTTATTCATCCAATCGTGACGCTCGATCGAGCAGAATAATCACCCTAATTGGTCAACTTACCGGTTAACATCGGCAACACTCTGACATACTGCTTTTTATCAGAACAAACAGAGAATAAACAGACAAAAACTTGTTTCTGTGTGGGACACTATCTCGGTGTGGTTGGGACGGACATATTCCTGAATTTAAAGTGAGTGAGTGAGTGAGTGAATAGGATTTAACGACAGACAGGACGCTCACATGGTGCAATGAAGACAAGAGATATTACAGTTGCTTCTCAGCAAAATGCATTGAAGCAACAGGAACCCTTGCCCACTTAACTACCCGCTGAACTTAAAGGCAGCAACCAGATGTGCACTCACATTATTTATAACAAACCCATCTTCACTACTGAGTAGCCATATAAGTTTATCTTTAGATAAAACTTACCTACATTAGTTCAATAGGACGAAGATGATTAAATCTCGGATTTGTATATTTTTGGCAGCCAATTAAAACGCTTATCTCATTCTCAAAAGCAGAAGAGCTGAAAGGACACACTCTGCTTCCCTCGTCTTTTGTAGTGTATATACCTACTTCAATATGAAGATTATGGTTATGATCCGACACTTTGTTATTGCTCTTCTTATTTCCCTGTATTCTTTTAATACCACGATAAGGTCCTTCACAGAAGTAGCCATCCTACCAAATTTTCTGCGCTATCTCCAGAACGACAAAAAATTGAGAGCTGACGCTCCGTGACTTTATAGTTCATATCATATTGGGGTCATTTATAGCCTATTTGCATAACCCCCGAGGAGAAGATCATGGATGAATTCAAGATGGCGACCATGTGTGTACCAGAAAAGTGATGTTTTCGTCATTTTCTTCAAAATTTCTGCTTTTCCGCGATGAAAAGTGGACAAAAACTATTTTATTTAAAATCACATTAATATTCACTAATTTATCATTATCTTTTTTGCGGAGAAATTGCATAAATAAAAAAATACCCAAAAGTATCGTTTTTGAAGATGACGTCACTGTGACGTCATCAAAGCGGCCATATTGGATTTTTTTTTACATTTTGCTAGTAGAGCATGACCCAAAGGTATAGTGTGGTAAGTTTCAACCCCCCTAGCTCAAGGGGCATTCGCCCCTCCCCCCCCACCTTCCAGGCCTGGACAGGGCCCAAAAAGCCTAGGCCAGATAGGGTTAAACTAAAGGTCAATAAAAAAAGGGGGAAAAAAGGTGGTGGGGAGGGGTACATCGACATTACGGTATGAGAAATTATTTTAACCAACCGGTTTATCTGACCGTTGCAATGGCTCGCATTTTGTAGTGTCTATGGTCTATAGTGTTAATTTTGTAGTCTATGGTCTGTAGCGTTAATTTTTCCAACTTCAATTCAATGGGAATATAGCTTTTGCGTGAGTTTGCTGTGTCCACTCCTTTTCATAGACCTGTGATATACGTACAGACGGACAACAAAAGCAAGCTGCGTATATCAGATACTCAACTTTTCTACGCTTCTCACTCCCCGAAGGGTCATATTGCAATCTTGGATAAAAAAAACAAACAAACCAATATACCAATAAGCATACGAGATAGGTACGATATTATTATAATCCAAACACAATCCATCTTATAACGATAGATGTACATAGTTATGTCAGAGTTATTGGGATATTTACAAATTCAAAGCCGGAAACTACGCGATGCTATTACCAATCCGCAGATCTATTTGCTTCATATACGAATAACTGCGACGGCGTGAAAGCGAATAGCAAAATTAATTTAACGTGTGGTTTTAAAGAAAAAGAGCACAATCGTCGCACACAGAAACATTACGTGTCAATCTAATATGAGTTTGTTTCGCGTCACCATGTTACCACGAATACAATCACTCAATCAAAAATTGATCAATATTTCATCAAATAGTATTCTTATGATTGTTAATAACGAAGGAAATTTAATATATGAAGATGGTTAAATTCAACATGGCTGCCTGGTATTGCTAGCGTTATAAAACATCGCACTATACATATATATCATCAAGTCAGCTGAGTTGTCCTTGAATCAGCAGTCTATTGGTGAACACTTTCACCACGACATTAATGGCGGCTTTCTGAAAAGTACCGTGTTGACCCAAGCATTCTCTAACACCGGTAACAAATAAAAAGCCGACTTAATAGGCACGGAATACGAAGCAAAATCATTTTCCGTTCTAAACCGGAAATGAGGGAAGGTGGTGCCGTAAGACATGCTATTACATGCTGAGCCACGTCAATAAAACTTCATTTCCCCCCGGTACCTTCTTGATCGAATAAGGAATCAATACAAGCTCACAAATGATGGTTATGCCAACAAGAGAGACGGACGACCAAGGCTGTCGGCCTCGAACGTTCGATAAACCCTGTAACTATACGTGGAACACAAATACATATTTTCTATTTCTTTTCAACATGCGACCTATAATTTGATCTTCGGACCATCTTTTCTCATTACTATTTGAAAACGGTTATTGATCCGTCTGCCAGTCCGAATAATGCCGAGTGTGACATATGGACGGAACCAGAGACAGCTGTGGAAAATCAATGTTTCCCAATATGCATATTATCAAAGTACTCCACGATAAAGCAAAAGGATATATTTAATATTCCATCTCCGATAGTGGTTGACATCAGATCGCATATAATGCGTATTTCGACAGCTTTTAGCTCAGAAATCATGAGATATGTTTACGGTAACCCGATATATCGTTCTGAAATATGACCCTGCGACTATTTTGATGGGAAACGATCGTTGCGGATTTCAGAAAGCCAATATCTCTATGCCCTTCAATTCTTCCCTGAAAACGGTTGTAATTTAAACAATAAGAAAATATTAATTCTTTGTTTCTTTAAAAATCGAAAGATGAGATAAAGGTAGAGAAGGAAATTCATGCGAGCCCGCAGATCAAAGAGACATTTCAATGAGACTAAACGCATTTATCTGTGCTGTATTAACCCTATCTGGCCTTGGCTTTTTTGAACCTGATGTGGCCTGGGGGAGTTGGATCAAGGTCTACCAGAAAATCCAAGATGGTCGCTTTGTTGACGTCACAGTTACGTCATTTTTAAAAATGGCATTTTTTGGTCGATTTTTCAGTCAGATTTTCCAATTTTTTTATTTATGCAATTTCTCCGCAAAAACTGCATGATCAATTAGTAAATATTAATGTGATGTGAAATAAAATGGTGTGTGCCCGCTTATCATCGCGGAAAAGCAGACATTTTGAAAAAATATGACAAAAACATAATATTTCTGGGACCTCAACTGGCCGCCATCTTGAATTGTCTCATGATCGTTATACAAATAGGCTCAAAATGACCCCAATGTGATAAACTATAGAGTCACGGAGTTTCAGCTCTCCATTTTTGGTCATTCCGGAGATAGCGCAGAAAGTTTGGTAGAGGGAACAAAATAGGTAGGATTAACGCTTTCCTCATACGTTTTGAATGACATGCATCGATCGCTTACTCGCTGGAACCGAAATAAATGAACAAGCACTGGTATCGATCCGTTTTTCTCTAGCAATTGTAATAATATTGTCTTGCTTGATCGAGTTTATTTTATTGCGATAAAAGCTTAAAATAACTTGAGCTTTGACGTTCCTGTATTTGTCTACGGTAACCGTTATGATTGCCGGCTTCCGTAGAACAATTTTCACTAGAGTTCTGGCGTGATTCGTGCAATCAACGTTGACAGTTCCATGTCGTGTGGGGTGAAATGATTCATACCATCCATTCACACATTTTGAGCCATAACACATATAGTCTGTCTACCACTGATAATGTGTGCCATACAAACAATTTGCCATGTATAAATTAGTCGTTTATCACCGAATCTGTCATCTAACAATTGATCCGCGTCGCCAATTATTATCCGTATTGCGTAAAATCTTACCCAGCCGCCCATATTGGATACAGGCAGTAGTTTGTAAGTTGTCAGATAAATGAATATATTTTTGGTATTAATTAATAATTTACATGCGAATTAACGAGTGTGTCTGCCCGCCTTATTTTCTCATGCATCATTGATACACTTTGCTACAAGGAATATTTACTTTCCCCGATCGTTAAAGCTGAGGTAAAATGAATACCATATCAGCATTAGTAATGTGTGTGAATTTGCAAATGTGCATGGGTAAAAGAGTAAACTGTATGTTTGCTGGAGTCCAGTCACCTCGCTGGGCAATACCACAGGCACCAGACCGATTTGTTGACAGGATTTCCTCCCGAGCGCACACTGCGGGAAGTGACATTATAATATATCTAAACCGTTATTTCTCGATGTTCCCATCACTTTTCGTTTCTATGTTATATCTCGCTTGACTATGTCGATACAAAGAATGTCATAGAGTTCATTTTCCCAGTTCATATGAGTAAGAGAAGAAAAAGTAGATCACCCGTTTGCAAACCGGAGGGAGTTCTTTGGGGGGATTTAAACGAGCCGTCTGCGCGTGGGATTTTCCTGTACGTCATTGCAAAAGTCCTCAAACAAGAGTTTTTGGGACAGTGGGGTGATTTTAGGGTGAAATGTCGAAATATGAGAGTCTGAAGCTTTTACCACTGATCTACTTCACCCCCCCCCCACCCCTCCAATCAGAGGGGTGAGGGGTTGAGGGGTGTTTAGAGTTCGATGTGTTTAGAGTACAATGCCAATATGACAAGGCAACACAGCAGAAATAAACGCTCGTGTGGTATATCCGAAATATATACCACAAAATCGAAGATTGCAGATATGCGTAAGCGCATATTTGCAAATTTGGCTTCCCCGATGTGCAGCGAGTAATTTTCAGAAATGTGGAGCGGCATGTACAAAGGCACATAGTCTGATGGAACTCGTAACCATGTAGTCTATTATAGCATTCGCCTGACCACACATGACAGGTGCGCTCACTACAAGCTCCGAAAAGGGTTGTCTCCCATTATGCAAGATTATTCACCCCTGTCATCATTCACTTCATATGTAGTCCAAACCATATTTAAAAAAACATAGATCTTATCAGTCAAAACGTCCCTATCAACATAGCAAATGCTAAGATAATAAATTTTTCAGATGTGAATGTGCGTGAGCGTTTTATTCTGGAAACAAACTTTGCTGATTTTTTTCAAACAAACGACCATTAGCTTTGATGTAGTGTTGTTGTTGTTGTTGTAAAAAGGTGTACAGTTATTTACTAATCCACCGTTTCTTTGTTTTCCTCTGTCTGGCCCTTCTCGACCATCGCACATCTGAAAGAAGAAACACCTGATTACCTGGCGATGAGTGACATACAGTCCCAGATCGAACATATATGATTCAAAATCCGTTTTTTCCTCGATAATCTCGCCATTGATAATCGACCAATCGTTTTTCAAATCACAATAGAAAGAACATGATTCTAGGAAACGCTCTCCAAGGCAACGACAATATACACCTGGGCATCAGATCCGGCATCGACAATTTGCCGTGGCCGTCAAATCTTTGGCGTCAAGAAATACTGTCAGTTAATTGTTACTCTTATACAGTCGATGTATAATATTTAATAAATAAAATAACGATAATCACTTAATCATACAAATCCCATCAGTGTATCGAGGCGATCTCGTTACGTGTATGTAAATATTTGCTTCTCGTTGATTCTATCTCACCATTCATCATTCAAAAAAAAACCCTGCATATTTATCACTCGAAAGCTCCGATCGCCCTTTGGTGAATTGAGACGCTCTAACGTGTACCGCTAACGCAAACCCCAAATGAACCCAGATGATTGGCAATGACTCAGTATGTGATTTGCTACTAGATTCCTAACTGCCGCGGGCAAGCCGACAAGCATTACAATTGTTCTGAAACCTGACGACGTAGGCCCCATACATCCATGACAATAAAATCCCACTTCTATCCCTTGATGCAATGTAAGCCCCCAACATCCATGACAATTAAATGGCTGGTGGGGATATTTATAAAATTCAATTACCCTGCCACCCCCCTCATGTAACATGACATCAACTTAATTGGCAGCACAAGGTCCCTTGACTGGCACAGTCCGAAGAGCAAGCTTCAATTTGGTGTATCAGGTTACATATAGGACTTCACGCCTTGCGGAACGTACCTTGCGTTGACAATTTAATTGGTTTCGTGTTACATCAGCGATGTTAGATTTCTGGATGAAGTGTTCACGTACGTGTCATGCAGATGACTGAATACACAATTCATCGTGCGACTGAGAGAGAAAAAATACGTCATCTGGTTTTGGGACCATTTGAATGCACGTTGGCATTGATCGGCACATACACGCAGATTCAAATAAAGATTCTCAAATTGTCACTGAAAATACAATATTCAAGAAAATAACTTCGAAATTCATTCGGATAAAATGATACGGTGATACAGTAGTGACACGCATTTTTCTGTTTAACCCTACCATTCCGGGGGAGGGGGTGCTTTATGGCTCCCTACCAATTTTTCTACTGTGTCTCCGTAACGAAAGGAAATTGAGAGCTGTGGCTCTTTGACTTCGTAGTTTATTATATTGGGGACATTTCGAGCCTATTTACATACCTCCTTGAGCAGAGAATCATGGGAAAAAATGAAAAAAATATCAGGTGCCAGATTTCTTCAAAATTTTTATTCCCCATCAGATTAACATTTACTAATTTATCATGCAATTTTTAAGTAGAAAACACATAAATAAAAAAATCGAAAACAATCGGATAGAAAAATCCATCAGAAAAGAATTCTTTGAGCGTCATTTTGACGTCATCATAGCGACAAGTTCGGACGTTTTTGCATTTTCTGGTAGAGCTTGACCCAGAGGTATGGTTGGTGAGTTTCAGCTCCCTACCACAAGGGACAAGAGAAATATCCAGGCCTGGACATGTCTAAAAAGCCCAGTTTGGGTTAAAACTATCTCCCCTCTCTTGCAACAAAATACCTTGTGTTTTATATATAACTATTTATTTTATGCCCCCTTGGAGTTTGGTGCTAGCATTGGCTTATAAATTAGGTCTTTGGTTTATTGAAGCGGACATTTTTTATTGTCGAAGTTTGGTTACCGGTACTGAATGTCAGACATGACGCTTGTATTCAAGATCGTGCGGAAGAACTTTTAGAGTATCAATCACCCGGTGGGATTATCTCCTGATGCATTGTCGATGAAACTCTGATTGATGTCAATCGATAGTCATCACGTGATCGAGGTAGCTGTTTTCAATTTCATGCAGTCTGGAGTTGCACATTTCTCCACAACACTTTGAAAAAAAAAAATGTAACTGGCAAACAAAACAATCCCATTCTGCTTGTTTGGAGTGTATTGGGATTCTCCACGGAGAATAATTTTTCGCGGCAAAGATGGTGGACGCAAGACAAGGCATGAAGGGAGGTAACCTAGGATGTTATAATATTATGGGCGGAATTCCTGTGTAGCTGGGATCCGCCAGTCCGAAATTAATAAAGTAAACATAGTTCATTCCGTCCTAATCAACTGTAATGCTAATGAGTTTTATTATAGCAAGACCAGTGAACCAAGAGATACCGTCCATTTTAAAATATTTCATTGGACAAGCAAATTTTCAAAAACAAATCTGATATTTTGATTGGCTCGTGAAGAAAAGTGAAAGAAGATCCAGCCAATCATATAATTTCTGTAACAGTCCAATGTAGTCGTCTGGTCCGACATTCAGCCAAATTTCACAAAGCTTGACAATCGATAATCACATGATCGTATTTGTTTGACGTAACCCACACATGCATGTAGGGATACATGAGGGAGAGAAGTGGTCAACAGTTGTCTGTGATATACCAGAATCAAACGAACAAGAAGAATGTAAAACAAAAATCTGAATATTCTCACACTACCAAAACTCAACAATTACCTTCTTTTACAATACGTCCACAAGTTCCTCGCTTCTGCCCATTAACCACCAGAGTTACTTTACACGTATATCCAATCGATATGCTACTAGAGATTCTAGAATCAACTTGTATCGACCCTTTTATACTTCTGATCTTTCATTCTTCACTGCCAGAATTAAAGGTCTGAGGCTGTAGAACAAACTACCCACCCATCTCAAAACAGTAGATTCTATTTCTCTATATAAGTCGCAATTGAAAAAGCATCTCGTACTGGGCTGAAGTTTCATATTCTGTAAGTAGGGCCGACCATGGGTAGTTTTCAACGGTTCAGAAAATTTATTACCAACACTGAAGTTTTTCTAACACGAGATGAATTACAATATATTAAATCTTCAGTGATGGTTTTATAATACCATATTATTTTCTTTTGGGATAGAACAACCCCCTGGGGTTTTATTCCAGCCAATTATATGTCTTCCTGTCAACATACTGCTATGGATATCATCGTTTTCAAGATATATTATTGATCATGTATGTATAAATTGGAACTGGTGAATAAATTGAAATTGAATTGAATTGTATCAATATTATGACATGATTTTTGAGAGAGAGAGAAAAAAAATCATTTCATATGTATATATGCTCAGCGGCGGGCTATACGCCATACCAGATATCATTTTATCAATATTATATTAGACTAGCTATACGGTAATGACACTCGTCAAACCGAGCACACCTCTCGACTTTTGCATAAACACGCAAGACGAAATGCGAAGTCGCCACTTGGGATATCATGGGTGTGACTATTTATTTAAGTTCCATATGCTGAACATTTTAATTTCCGCCTCAGCTCGTCTTCCGTGATGCATTCCGCGATTTTGATTTTAATCTGCACGAACACGACACATACCAATCTTACTGCGCAACGACGTCACATCATCAGTTATTAGCAAGGAGGCACTGTGGCCAATGCATTCTAGCTAGTCTAATCTAAGGTTGCAAACTGCTAGTTAAAGTGATCGTAAAACCTCAAGTATAGTTTCCATGAAATGAAAGACCATTGCAAACAGTGTCGGAAAATATTAATTGTAATTTTTTACGATTTTATTTCACAGAGTAAACTGCAAATAAAGTATGGTGTACTATGGTGGTCTGTTGCAATCATACTTAGGTCCAGTGACGTCACGCTTCCTTAATACATATATTTCAAACTGTGTATGCATTTTCCAATGCTTGATTCAAGCTTAAGGTGTGTTTACGTTGAGCTTCAACACAGACTCACTGTTCCAATGTGCATGTTTCACCAAAATCGAAAAAATTAAATGCAAGACACTTGACTTGACACTTATGAGTTACCATCTCCCAGATTTTGGTGAAACATGAACATTGGAACAGTGAGTCTGTGTTGAAACTCAAAGTATACACACCTTAAGCTTGAATCCAGAATTGGAAAATGCATACACAGTTTGAAACATTGGGTATTAAGGCAGTGTGACGTCACTGGACCTAAATATGATTGCAACAGACCACCGTAGAATACCATGCTTTATTTGCAGTTTACTCTGTGAAATAAAATCGTAAAAAATTACAATTAATATTTTCTGACACTGTTCACAATGGTCTTTCATTTGATGGAAACTATACTTGAGGGTTTACGATCACCTTAAATTGCTTCCTGACGATTCCAAGTGGATAGGATGTTTCTATGATAAAAATGCAATTGGCATAAGCACGAATGCATCTCAGTCACTCTTAAATTGTAGCTGGTGATCTTATGAATAACATGTGGATATTGAATACATACATCGCGCACAGATGACCCTTATTCTCATGTAAAGCGAAATCAGAGAGAAACATGCGGACACGGAAACCCTTCATGTTTTGTTGCAGCCGCTTTAATGTATCTAAATTTTCAGATGTTTGCAGTTTCATGGGCATACTCCAGATCTTGGGGTCAGTTCAGGACACGATTACAGCTATGTGGTGGTATATTCCAGATGGTATTTAGTAGCAATCCACTTATATTCGACAAACAAGAAGATAGACGAAATAACATTCTTCAATTTTCTTGATTTTCCGATTTTGTATCAGGGCCAAATCTGGTCGGAGCGCGGAGATATGTTGACCAAGGACAAAGATAAGCAAACGCAAGTTATGACTTCCCAAAGGCCACTGAGAAAGTCTGGCGTTAATTCTTCTCCCAAAGATGTCTGTGTGCAAATTACTCTTTATTATCAGATGCTAAAAGAGAACATCTCTGAAGAGACTGTCTGTGGGCTCGATTTGTCTACAGGAAGCGGAGAAATCCTTCAGTCGACAGGCACCAGATCGAGACAGAGAGCTGGTCTGGCACTCACACAGGTCAAATTAATGCAAATAAATGTTGGTAATAACTGACCATCCATAATTTCATTCGGTGGATTGAAGCAATCGGGAACGCACCGACCGTTTCAACGCCAATGACAAAAAGGTCACAGTCGTGTGTTTAGCTACTCCAACTAATATTTGGGTATGTCCTGGTAGTTCCCTCCATAGTTCTCCTGGAAGCCCTATTATACCTTCCACTAACTATCAAACATTCTACACTAGCTCCAAAACTACAAGAACTTAAGAGGTCACATTCCGTAACTTTATAGCAGCTCATACCGGAGGTCATTTTAAGCCTATTTGCATACCCCTGCGAACAGAGGATCATGGGTGAAATTCAAATGACGACTATAGATTTTTCTTCAAATTCTTTGCCTTTTACGCATAGAAGCCCCACAATAACATAATCTATAGTCGACCGGAAAATCGATCTCAAAATACATTTTGCTAATTTGACATAACTGTGACGTCATCAGTGCGACCATCTTGGATTTGTTAATATATAATCTGGTAGAGCTCCACCTGAAGGTATATTGTGGGAAGTAAGCCCAAGAAGGCCCTTAGTCCAAGGAGTAAGAAATATATTTAATGGGAGAAGGAGAAATTGCCCATCCTCTTTATCTTACAGGTCCCAAATCGCCCAGGCCATGTAGGGTTAATATACTTAACATTAAAACAATTTCCTGATACTTCTCTTTGGGAATATTCATGAGCGATACCAGAACATGTGAGTCTCCACATACAAGAATACGGGGGTAGTTGTGTTGGGGAACTTAGCAAACCTGCTTAGACACAGACCCGCTCATGGTGTTAGTTTAGCACACGGTGACCACCATTAAAACACGATGAGGCGGTCAAGATATACAGGGCCCTAGATTACAATATTTAATAATATATTTGTAAAATCATGACCAAATCACACTTCAAATAATATACTGTAATATATTTTTTTCTGGATGTGTCTATATGCTGTTTATCCAAACAAGAACATATGGATGAACACAATAAACACGAATCGGTTGAAAACTTCTAGCAAATACACACACGTTACATGGAACCATAGAGAGGACCTTTGCGAGTAAGTTCATATACTTTTTTTCACGAAAAATGACATAAATGTGGATGGAGTGTAAAACGTATTGAAGAGTTAACTTCTGACCCCCGCAGCGTCTGATTACGAACACGTCGTATTATGACCTAATTCGCGCTACAACGGCACAGGGTTGTGGGTTTATGACGCTGTTGGTGTTACAATAGAAATGTGGTCTAGAACAATCGTAATCACTCAGACATCACAGATCAAAAGATTCCGGTCTTCGCCGTTTCTAATGTCAAATATACCTTCTTGCAACAATGTATGGAGTATGGTGACCATTTGGTAGAACCTGTAACAGGACAATACATCGTTGAAACAGCGAGTGTTTCAGAGGTGAGTGACTGTTTCACCCTTAAAATTAACGATTAAATCACGGCCGATCAGAGCTAATGGATTCTACTGTGTTTTGGAAACATTTTCCAATCAATAAAAAACATGCGAATAAAAAACGATAACACAGCACTATCGCTTTTTTTAAATCTAGAAACAATATACAATTATGGTTTCAACCGCTGAGAATATTTCTTATCCGTGAAACTTCATTTGATGATATAGTGAATACACTGATAACACCACCATTACACTTATAGAAAAATCATTGTTAGTTCCTAGTTTTTGGAAATGCGTGGTGTGGATTCTTAAACCTACAAGCATAATTTATTTTTGTATCAGTCCGTTTCACGAATCCTTTGAAAAAAAGAAACAAACCCGAGTGATTCGCGATGTGAGACACCGACCCGGATGGAACGTGTACGGGTAAGCAATTAAATAACGCACTAAATCGTGGTATGTTTTGCATTAAAGATTAACTAAAATAAGGAACGATACTTCAGAAATAAGTCTCGTCGATCAGTTATATCGTGTGCATTTGTGTAGGTACATTATGATATCTGTTTTTATACATCGTTTCATCAGATATCTGCCATACAGAGGGTACTAATGTTAGATCTTGTGAGAGCACTGACTACTTTTTGCACGTTTGCGTAGCCACATTTTTGCACGTTTGCGTTCACTTCAAACGTCACACTTCAGTTAAGTTTTTTTCTGTCAAGTATACCTACTCATCAATTAGTTAATCTTAACTGATGGTCGATGGCAAACTGGAGCGTAATTATAACGTGTATCGCTTAATCATACAAATCCCATCGGTGTACCAAGGAGATCTCGTTATGTGTATGTAAATATTTGCTTCCCGATGAATCTATTTCATCGTTCATCATTCAGCAAAAAAACCCTGCATATTTATGAGTCCAAAGTTTCGATGGCGCTTAGGTGAATCGGGAAGCTCTAAAGTGTACCACAAACCCCAAATGAACACAGACGATTTGTAGGGACATACTTGGCGGAGATTTTCACATAAACAAACATTTGAATTAAGGTTCCCATATGTTGGCCGCTTCACTCTTGCAAGAGTAACTTGCTTTATGAATGAGGTATACTAGAAGGAACCCACTGATAGCACAGGAGGAACGTCATATCTGGACCTTTTCGTTACAAGATTGATCAGGGCTTTCTGTCAAGTCGCCTCTACTGCGGGAGAAATGATTATAATTTTGACATAGTTAACTACCCATTGCTGGATAGCAATATCTTAGAAGGGCCTGCATACTTCGTCTACATCATGTGCAGATGGTGGCGAGTTTAATCAATGCAACTAAAAATTACTGCAGAAACTTGTCATACAGGGCTACACAGTCAGAAGGATTGAGTATAGACGCGACGTACTCAAAACGGGTCGAAATGCAATTTGACCCAATATGTTTCGGCCCGTCACGCCTGTACATCAAAAATATCTTGTTAATTAGACACAATTCTTCTGACATTCAACGTTTCTCAAATTCTGAGATAAATTATCATACACTGATGGACAAATACAACTGTATCGTGCAAGTTCTTTGGCGCACCATTTCCTAATCTGGATCTAATTCCGCTTAACCTCGGGCTAGGGGCCGTTTGAATATCATGTGTTTTACATCTTCATGGTGTTCAAATGAACTGTCACAATCGAAGCATGGCTGAGATAATACTCTGAAAGCAACTTGGCATTCATTTGGATAAAGAATAATGGTCAGTGATTAGAATTTGATGTATAGAAAATCATCTCTTGCTGACATCATTGAAAAGTATTGTCCGCCTCTCTCTTATAAGAAACCATCTTGTGTTTTATCGTTTTCATTGCATACACATTTGAAATTTGTGCTGTCATACTTAATAGGTTTTTCGATTATTGCCGCGGAAATTCTTTTACGGACGATGGCTGCATATCAAATGTCGGACCTGACTCGCTATTTGGAGTTTGAAATGAAAATTATTTATCGACGAAAAACAGGCACATGCATGCTGGTAGAAATTCGTCTCTTTTTTTCAACGGTTTTCGTGATCCAAAATGTCCAAAAAGACCGTTGGATTGTCATGAGTCAGGATTGATTATGGCCATGTTTGAGTGCAGCCTCAGCCACCACTTCCGTCTGAACATATAGCAGCCTTATATTAGTGTTAATATATATTCGACAATCAGGAAGACAGACCGAATAATGTTCCTGAATTATTGACATCCGTTTTTGTATTCGGGTTAATCCTTGTCGGAGCTCAGGGATATGTTGACCTAAGGACAAGGATAAGGAAACGCAATGACTTCTCAAATGTCACGGAGGCAATCTTGCGCTATTCTGCCAATTCACCAAATTTCCCACCAACTGTCTGTGTGCAAATTACTCTTCGTAATAGT
This sequence comes from Hanleya hanleyi, assembly GCA_036873755.1. NCBI lineage: Eukaryota > Metazoa > Mollusca > Polyplacophora > Lepidopleurida > Hanleyidae > Hanleya > Hanleya hanleyi. The sequence goes on along the minus strand of JAVTVY010037926.1, from coordinate 12,832 downwards.
ATCCTGGAAAAGGACATATATGGGGAAAGTCTGCGGGTTCTGACTACTCGCGAACACCAGAAACCCTTCATCGAAAGCCAATTCAAAATTTAATAACATATTTTTAAAATAATAAAGATCAAGAAATAATTGACTGTCGTTATTTCAAATCCTGCAAGCAATATTCAACGTCGTCGGTAACAATTGTACAGCTTATGCAAACAAGGGACTATGGATGAATTTTTCCGTCGATATTGTTACAAACGTATTCGTAGATAACAGGTGATCTTTTAGGATCAGTCGATCATAGCCCTCTCTGTATTACTGTACAACATATAGGTTAATTAGCCACCGTCAGATTCCACATTCAATATTCAGTCGTCGTCCATAAAATAAGTTCCGAGTTGATAAACGAAATACCTATTTCGTAGGGCAGTTAGCACCAATTCCAAATGTGTATGAAATGAAAATAATAAAAACACAAGATGGTTTCCTACAAGCGAGAAGCTGTGATGTTCTTTACATAAAATCCTTATAATCGCATTAGCATGCAATACAATATATTTGTCTATCCGAAATTCATGGCGATTACTTCACGATTAACATATCTCTTTGACCAAAAATGGATCGATTGTCAAGTCCCTATACGAGTCATAATACTCTATAAACTTTTCGCAAGATTACACCCACAGTTGATTATGTTTGTTTGAGTTGTTTGGACCAGTTGTATCCATATTATGGGGAATATGCCTCTAGACGTCACCATGCTTCACCACAACGCAATGAAGGATATATATCCACCTTCACTGGATATTATGGAAACTACATATAGCCTTAATGTCACATCATATTTAGATCTATATCTCAATAAAAATGAACGGGCCTTCTCTCTTGTCGACTTTACGACAAAAGAGAAGATTACAATTTCTACATTGTAAGCTATCCTTTCGTGGACTGCAATATTCCATTGGGGCCTGCATACGACGTATATATAATTAGCCTAGTAGCATTTGCTAGATCCCTTGTTAAATGTGTCGATTTTAGTCAACGTCACCAAACATTATTGCAAAAAGTTATAAAAAACAGGAACATACCACCAAGCGCTTCCGCACAAAGTTCCTCACATGTAGCCTTACGATGATGATGATAGCTATGATGATAGCGAAATACGAGCGTACCGTGCAAGATCTACGGCGTTGCGTTTGGAACTTCTCTACAAATCCGCTTAACTTGGGGCTAGGTTAAGGTTATACTCTAGATAACAGCTTTACAACGAAAATCATATGGATTCCGAATACTGACCAGCGATACGGACTTGATATGTTCGGAGCATCATGATGTCTTGCCGGCATCATTGAAACTGTTGACCGCTTCTCTCTTGCAGGAAACTAGCCTATTTTTATGTATATTATGATTTTTGTTTCTTAATTTAACGCTGTTGTATAAATTATGGACGCGGCAGATTATTGAATGACGGACTAGACGCTTATATTACCAGTAGTGTGAATCTGAAGACAGGGACATTTGTCATGTTAATGAAATCTTATAGACTGAACCGGTAAGCAGTGTACAGAGTCGTTGGAAGAACAGTACGATGTTCCTGTCTCAGACTACATGTAGATACACGTGTTCCTTTTTTCTGGACAAATTCTCATCTCTCATCGTTCGTGTTTATGAAGAAATATGGAACAATATGAGATCTGAAGTGAGGTTAATAGAGTAAACAGAATTATTCGTGTGTTCACTTCGCTAAGGACAGTATTGAACAAAATCCGAAGGACGGGCTGCATAAATTCATTGTAAATACGTATACGGCTTTCCACTATACAGGGCGTAGGTTTTAACCATGTGGAGTGATAAGGGCATTTAGATACTCTTGTAGAGAGAATCCTTAGAACATGAAAACAATATGAGCAACAGGCTGTGTATGTGGAACTATGCTGAAAATACTGAAGGGCGTTCGCCGACGGCCAGGATTTCCAGTAAATAACATATTTTACGCGTACACATTGAAAAAGAACTTTAACCAGTTCGCATGTATACAAAAATACTATTGTTTGTTTGCACAAAATAGTCGCGAAAACAATTTGAGCCTGTATACAACTTTGTTGACTACTTATTAGGAATAGGAATAGGAATTCTTCACAGCCCGTTCGTTTGGAATTTCGCGTTCAATCTCCACACTTGCATCAGCTCACAACACTTATGAGAAAGGAAGTGTCTCCAACTATCTTTCGTGATTTTCGAAGATGAGTGTTTCCCATTCAAAATAAGCGATTGGATCACGATCATCCAGAGTTGGATTCTGCGGCGTTTTTCTTTGGAGCATTTTCCAACCGAAAAACGAATAAATAACGATATAGCGACTTGATGGATTAAAAATCCCAACACTATTGAATATTATCGAAGTAGTCCGCCAGCGTCGTCCAAATGATAAAGATATTGTGATTAAATCTTTCTTAATAAATAAACATTATACCACTAAATGTTCAAACACCACTGAGAATTATCGAAAGTAATGCGTCAGCTTCTCCCACTGAGATTACTTGTTACTTGTGAAACATCATTCGAGAAAGTCATGCATTCGGAAGCAAGACATTGATTACACTGATAAGTCCACCATTTTACTTATAGCAAATTTCAGTGTAGACCCTAGATTTTGGCGAATTGAGACCACTAGAGTATGAGAGAGCCAATGCAAGAGACCCCTATTACAAAATTTAATAACATATTTTCAAAGCAATCATGATGAAAGTACACTTAAAATAATGTACTGTAACAATTCCTTCCTGATGTGTTTATATTATTATTTCGATTCATTCATGCGATCATATAATATTCAACACCCTCCTTTATATTGCACGATTTATGCAAACAAGGGTCTATGCATGAACATAATAAACACGAATCGCTTGGAAAATCATGAACAGGACAATGTATGATTGGTACAGCGAACGTTTCCATCGATATTGCTAGACACTTATGAGTAAATAAACGGTGATATTGTAGGATCATATCGGTATACAGCAGCTCGCTTAATCAGTCGATCCCATTAGCATGCCATATATGTAAATATTGATATATCCGAAATTCATGGCGATTAGTTCGCGATTAACATATCTCTTTGACCAGAAATGGGCAGATTGTCAGTTCACCATTACTAGTGATAACACGCTGTAAGCTTCCCGCAAGATTACTTATTGAGTTATGATATGGAAAATTGAAACGATTATGTCTTTAATCCATTTCAGGTTTGTCAGTGGCTAGAAAACAAAAAAATATGAATGTCAACTTTAATATTCAGTAGATACCATCCTCCAATAAGAAGTTCGCCCCAATAGTAATTCTCCCATTGTCAGAGTTTGGAATCGAGGGGTATATCTGACAGTAGATGTAAAACTTCCCTAGCCATCCATACAACAAAAGACTCGATTTGCAATTTAATTCTAAAGATTACCGGGCCACTTTCAGTATAAAACGTTTGTTCGGAAACGTATTAACTCAATCTGGTCTGGGTCATTTGCAATCTGATTAAAACTCAGACTTAATAACCGATCCTCTTTCGGAAATGTCGCTAATTAAGATGTGGGACAGTCTGTATCTTAAATCTGTCGCGCATGTCAGACTGGCGACCAATCACAGTCCAACTTCAACGGGCGAATAGGTGCCTAGACTTATCGAGTTACGATATGGAAAATTGAAAAGATTATGTCGTTAATCCATTTCAGGTTTTCAGGATTTCGCCACTTGAAAAGCCTTGATAAAGTGTTGCAGGTGATCATGATGTTCAGTTTACCCGAACAATTAAAATCACTCTATATACCTCTTTAAAGAAAGAATGTCCCGGCAGGCCAGGATTATCTCATTGTCAATCAATGAATGATATATGCCAATAAATGTTCTTCGCCTGTAGCTTTCTTTGACATCTCATGTAGCCTGCAGTTTTCTCCCTGATAAGTTCTAATGATCCAAGTGGCAAGTAAAACAATTTAATTGTGTTTCTTTGGAATTTCCGTGAATATTGAGATTTTCCATGCATATGGCAAAATGCCAAGAAACTGACCTGGTCGGAGGGTATGTTGTCGCGACAAAGATGGCGGACACGAGAAAAGGGTACAACATAAGAACAGAGGGAGTTACGCTTTTATGTGAGGTGTAATAATAGGGACGCCTTTACCGTGTAGCTGGGTGTATTTTTGATCATCAATTCCAACATTAATATAGTAATCATATTCCATTCACCAGAATCATCTGTAATCAGAATGATTATTTATAGAAACGCCTGTACAGCAATGGATATTTTCCATTTTGAAACACTTGACTGGGCAATTAAAATTTTCAAAACGAAATCTTGTATTTCTATTGGCTGGTAGAGAAAACTGGAAGAACGTCCAGCCAATCACTGCATGTATGCAAAGGTCCAAGAAGCCTCCGCAAGCATTTTCCACTTCATCAAATGTGTAGTAAACACATATTTTTGTGCAAAGTATATGGCGCACATATTTCTGGAAGAAGGGATAGCAGACTTTAATGCGCCATCCATAGCACGAGCCTAGGCCAGGAAACCATTGATTACGGCCATATTTGAGGAGTGTGGCATCAGCCACTGCTTCCGTCTGGGTACAGTCGTCTTTGTAGTGTGTGGCAGATGGTATTTACTAGCAATCCGGATATATTCGACAAACAGGAAGATAGACAGAATAATGTTCCTGAATTATTAGCTCGGGTTCTCGTACCCGCGCCAATCCTGGTCGGAGCGCGGAACCTTGTTGACCTACGGACAAAGATAAGGAAACGCATTGACTTCCCAAAGGCCACTGAGGCAATTTTGGGCTATTTTGGGCTATTTTGATCAACTTACGAAATTTCCCAGACCGGAAACGTCCGTGTGCAAATTACTCTTCATTATCAGATCTCCTGGAACACAACATATATCTTTGAAGAGATTGTCTACGGATTCTGACTCCTCGTGAACCTTAGAAATACGCCAGTCGAAAGGCAAAAGATCGACAGCTGATCGGACACAGTACATCCATATATTCACACTCACACAAGCTAAAAACAAATGAATGGTGATAGTGGTACAGCATAAGTGACCTTACATAATGCCATGATATGGATTGGCACGTTTGGGGGCGCATTGGTCGTTCCATGCCCAGTCAACACCTAGGAGAAAACAGCACGACAGTTGCGTGAATCCGTTTGAGTAGCTGATGAAAGTTCCCGTCACAGCTATCAGTATATTGAACTGACAAAAGTAGCAGCTATTTGGTAAATATGCGTTATATGAGTATCCAAAAGACGGGTTTCTTCTGCTTAAATGTATGCAATTTTGTCATCTTTTGTTCAGAAACATTTATAAGCGGGGACAACACATATAAGCATCTTCGGAACTACCCAGTACTATACATACGTAGACACACGACTGGTGATTATTTAGCGCATTGAGACCAGTAGAGCATGACAGAACCAGTAAAAGAGACTTACATTACAAAATTTAATACTGTAGCAATATTTTCCAAACAATTATGATGGAAGTACACTAATGATTCCTTCCTAGTGTATTTATATCATTATTTCGAATCAGGCATGTAATATTCAACATCTTCGGTTATATTTCGCGGCTTATCCAAACAAAGCTATTTGGACGAACATAATAAACACGAATCGCTTGGAAAATCATTAACAGGACAATGTATCGTGGGAACAGCTAACGTTTTCATCGATATTCCTAGAAACTTATGCGAAATAAACTGTAATCTAGTGGGATCAGTCAATCATGGCCATCTTTGTATTATTTGTGCAACATATCGCTCGATCACCCGATCGCATTAGCATGCACTACATGTAAATAGTTGTCTATCCGAAATTTCTGGTGATAAGTTGGCGATTAACATATCTATTTGACCAGAAATGGATTGATTGTCAGTTTCCATTACTGGTGATAATACGCTACAGACATCCCGCAACAGTAAACACCGGTTGATTAATGATATTAAAAAGTAAAACGATGAAGTCTATTATCCATTCCAGGTCTGTCAGTGGAAAGAAAGGTAACCCTAATACAAACAAACTACCGTAATATAAAATTTGATTTAATATTCAGTAGGTAACCGTCGTCAAATTTGAATCTGAGTCATTAATGACTAATAATTCTCCCATTGCCAGAGTTTGTAACCGAGGGGTATATCTGAGAGTAAAGTATTGGAAGTATTCAATCTGATGACATGATAACATGAAAACTTCAAGCAGGCATACAACAAATACTCGATTTGCACTTTCAATATTTCCTAAAGATTACCGTGTCACTCTCACTATCAAACGTTTGTTCTGGGACGGATTAAACTGCCTGATGATAGCCATAGCATTGTTTACATGTAAACCAGTGTCGCGTCAAACAGTCTTATATTTTACCGTGACGGGTAATACGCGAACATCTTTGCTGCGAAATTAATTTCATATGCTTTCTCTGGAGAGTAGGCCGAATTGGACACATTTTAAATCATTTCACGGAGGGATTGTTGTCCGGAAAGTTGAAGGAAGTTCAAAGGACTACTCTATCCTATTTTGTTCGAATTTCGTGGCTGGCGCTCGTGTTTTGAATATTTATACTTGTATTATACTTGCATGAGGTTTTTGTTGGAGGTGTATGGCGGAAGGCGAAACCCAGTGTCTGCTGCAGCCGCACAGAACTAACTGTGGAATGCACACTGTAGAGAACGTTTCGCGCTTGTTGAATTAAACACTCTCCAGCCGCACACAACCATTGTATGAGGGGGCGCTCAAACAATCTCGAGACGTCTTTCGCATAGCATAAGCGTCTGCGTGGTTAATGTGTATGCAATAATATGCCAATATTATTCATAAATAGGGATACATGTGACGTAGGTACAATCGGGAGGTGCAGCCAAATCATTTCATAGTGAACCACACGTCGATTCAAGGGTTCTGCAATAGTTTCTTATTTATGTATTTCGAATATTGCAATCACGCAATATTTAACGTAGTCTGTAACAATTGTGTGGCTTAAGCAAACAAGGACATATGAAAGAAACAATGAACACGAATCTGTCAGAAAATCAATAAAAGGACAATGTGTCCTTGATACAAAATCATCGATATTGCGCGATACTTGAGTGCAAACAAACTGTAATCTCGAAGGAGCGAACGATCACAGCCGGTGCCACGTGTCTCTGCAGTTACTCGTATAAATGGTCGCTTTGGCACACGATCTCATTAGGATGCAATACATGTAAATATTTGCCTATCTGCAAGACAAGGCGATTACTTGTCCGCAATTATTATATCTCACTGTCGAGAAAAGGATCGATTCTCAATATCTAATACAGATTACTACCTCGATAAAGTCAGGTGGATTCGATAGAGGAGGCATCCAATTTGCAGGTGGAATATTCATGATTTATATGTATATCAATTCCAAGCTATAGATTTTGGCAATGTATCCATATATCAAAAAATCCGTAATCCGTTAAGTCGTTCAAATTTCATTTAGTTAATCCGTTAAGACGTTCTAATTTTACTATCCTGAAACGAAATTTCCAATTGACGCCAAGGTGGTGCGACCTACAGGCGTATGTAAACGGAACACGAAGCGACAACGTGTGTATTTCATCCACATATACCCATAGTTCGTGCCACCAGGACACCCCGAAGGGGTACTAGTTTTATGGTGGGTAAAAATATTCGAAGTTGGCCCCCATGTGACACCAGTTATTGTTATAGTGTAGACGGAATTCAACTCCGGTTGACATCTTGTGGAAGGACATCCACATACATTATTCGAAAAAAAGATACTATATTAAATCGTGCTAATTTTATTGTCTGGAAAAAGATTACCATTTGGGAGCCAGATGACTCCACCTACACAGGCGAACTTTCACCGTTCACTAGCGTCCGGTTCTGTACCACTCAGTACTGGTCAGTTTCATGTTGGTGACCTGTTGGTACTGCACGGAATACTTTCTTGGTACCACGAAGTCCTGTGTCAACAGTCTCGTACAGTTAGCATGTGGCTGCAAATGCGAGGATCGAATCGGTAATCGATTGGTAGCCAACACAATCCCAACTTTGCAATACCGTGTAGTTCTGATTTGAAGGCTACAGGTAACCAACTTGACAACTGAAGAGTATCGCAGTACCTTTCCTACCAGTACCGTGCAGTCACTCGTAAGTGAGCAGTAATGGATGGTAACTGTTCAAGAAATGTACCCCAAATTTGGGCACATTCAGTACTTCAGTATGAATATGTTGTGATAGACCTGTTCATAACCTGCCATATGAACTTACAAACTCTTTCATTTGACGCAAGTAGGAAAGATATAATCATGGAAACATATTCACGTAGTGGAACATGAACTACGATGATGCATATATAACACATGTCAGAATCATGAATATTCGTTTAAACAATTATCATCATGCGATCGTTTAGAGAACTATCATGCAGAGGTTTCACGGATTAAAGTTCAAGAATGACGTCTGTGAAAATAAACTTAGAATAAATACCCTGAGAGAGAACCAGGAAAGTGACAAATAGTCACTTACGGATGAGTACAATACATGATTCCCTCCTCTCAAAAGTAGATCAGAAGACCAAAAAGTCTCACTCGCCACTTATTGAAAATTTATCCATTGAGAAATGAAAATCGACTACCCAGAAATCCACAGGCGAAGCCCAGAGTAAGTCACACCCCACTGCGTCTGAAAACAAACGTCTAGTCTGTCATTCAGCCGATCGAAAATCCTCCATGGGTTTCAGCTTTCACCAGCAGTTTTAGCATTTGTCACCCACTAATTTAGGGCAGAAGAGAGTAATTTCCACTAATTTATAGTTTCTAAACATCGCATGTTCAATAGATAAAGGTTTCATCCTGTTAATTTGCAATATAGACCATCGACGCATAATAGAAAGTTGTCAACTTTGTTTCCAGTCCTGGTGGTCATCGAATCATGGGAAGGCCTAAGATAATTGATCGTTTTGAGTGAATTCTATCCTAAGCCCGTATGCACTTCAACTTTTCTAAGGATGACAGCGCCAATAGATTGAAATAAATGCAGGTGCAATATATTACTGAGAGCTAATCCTGGCCGCATCATACCTATGCGATGAACAAGAACCTTACACGGTTTAGAATTAAATATTCGTGAAGTGAATGGGAGATAAACATGACTTGCTAATGTGATTACACAGTAATGTATCTGGCGATCTGACCATCAATATTGAAGCAACCATTTTCCTGCCTGTTTTATCTAAACTTTGTTGCATTTTCTCGTACGAAACTGCTTCCAAAATGCTGATCAAAATAAGTATATTCTTGCTATGATAAGGGGAACAGGTAATTCCGCGATCTCTCTATCGTGACATCTTTAGGAAAAGTATGAATGAACAGTATGAAGATAGGAGATCCTCCTTAAACAACATAAAATTCTCCTTGATTGAGGAGAGTCAACCAGGGGTGACAGATATGAGAGGTGTTATTCTTTTGCGAAATGTGTGAAACTGCTGCCTGCCGTCACTCTCTGAGATGTATGCCTTTCCCTCATTAAGGGATTCCTTTGTTTTCAATTCATAGAAGCCCAGGGGAAAAAATTTGCTCTTTGAGGTACCATCAACTGTATGTTCCAAAAAGTCAACCAACCACAAAGGATTCCATTTTCCTTTAATGCACACATGTTAAGCAACCAGCGCGACTGTGCAGCGAACGCTTCAGAGCTGTTACTGAATAGCGCCTACATCATTATGTTAACCTGAATACTGAATAAATGACCCTATGAAAGGCCAACCATCATTCAACCTGATTCGTGCTGGGACGCTAAATGTTCGTATTGTTTCCATACAGGAAATACTAAGTGAATGTTCATTATTATTGAATTCTTCCGGTTATATTGCTGGTTGTTGAAAGTACGATATGTATACCTTTTACGCTAGAATACCGTCTCGTTTTGGTCTGCTTATTCAGTTCTCAACACCCACTGGTTGCTGTGTGTGTGAGGGGATACGCTATTACTGAGCCTAGTCTTTTTTCTTAACGTATATTGATTTGAGATGAATACCCCCCGCATGGAACAGCATAAGGGAAGAAGACAATTTCTTAGCATTGTGGTTCTTCACATCGGCAATAATAACTTCTCGCGCGAGATCAGGCGAATCAATCTCTTACGTTTCCGAGCAATTTTCAATCTTTAGAAATAGAGGCTTTTTATTCATTGGTTTATGGGACCGAACCATTTATTTTTCTATATCAACATACAATTTCACAAACCATGCATTGCAGAGTAACATTCCTTTTTGAAAACTTCGAAAACCCGACCTAGAGTACTCGACCTAAGTTGGCTAAGAGCAGACTATTCTGTTTGCATTCTTTGACAGAAAGTTGTTTAAATGGTAGACCATTAAGTCTGTATCTGTTTCTTTATCTTTATCATCGATGAATCAAGTAGTTCGATGAAGTGGCTATTAGAAATATCATTAGTGAATCATAATAGACTTGGACGGAATTGCCCATGTTACCTCGCGCTTCTCCGTTGTGGAAAATGGAAAATGTGATAAACAATCAGCGATATATTTTTAGCAATTAGTTTCACAAGGCATGACAAACAAAATATAAAATACAGAGGGAAATCATTGTCATATTACTGCGGGTAAATGTATATATTATTTCATGATCATCACTACTGTTATATAACCAATAACCCACTAAGCCTCTATGAGTATTGAACATGGCAATATAATGTGCACATGTTGAAGACATATTTTGTATGTATTCGTAGACGGTACTCCTCTGCAACCTACCTTGATAGCGTTACTTTATGTTCCGATGTTATCTCTTCTTATTGAATCACGTGTGGTGCCGTATCCGATCAAGGGAATCCGGTCTCTTTGCGTATCGGTATATTGGCGCACCCTGTCAAGATATTAAGTATACCGCACAGAACTTCACACTACCAGAATGTGGTAACACGTCCTCCACGCATACCAGAGCGTAGTTCTATAGTGGCGATCACATATCCCTTCAAAACGGTAAAAATACGACACTCTTACAGTACAAAACACAGCTGACCCTCCGTGATCGCTGGCGAAGATCAATAATGCAACCCCCTGTAGCATGATAGCCTCACGATACACTGAAAAATCGTATCCCGACAGATATGCTAACTTTGTGGCAGGCACCAAACTCGAATTCGCCTTTCCGAGTACGGAAGCTTCGAGCACAGGCGATACAATTCCCCCCAAATCCCTGATGATGTCCTCGCAATTGGGAGCTGGAGCATGAAATAGGTATGAACTTAACAGATTACCGCCACCAGAGAGTTACACATCTCACCAAGCCCGGGAGAAACAATTTGTATGTGCCAGAAACAAAAGCAGTTCACGGCGATTCGCGTGACTGCCATGCTTAATTGCCCATTGCTGTTCGAAATATTTTTTCCCTATTATTGTGCTGTGATATAATTCATAAAAAGGAATTTCGCAGAACGCCGTATCGATGTGTTTCGTTAATGTTGTGTCATCCGGCCACGTCTCGTATTTGTTATGCAATCTTCAGATTCATTAATAGAGGACATAAGCACAGTACTCCCCTGTACATGCCCTGTATGATAATGTACTCTTTAAAGTTAGTACTCCAACCTTCCTTTCAAAATGAAGCAATGAAGGGACAACGTTTCATTGAAGGGACGATCTCCGAGAGTGATACGCCACCTTCTTGAGATCTCATTGTATTTCGACAAAGGTATGGTTATTTCAGAGAAGTAGCTGGAGAACAAACACGGATACGTACATATAAATTCAAAACAATCAGAGTGGAACGAAATATGCATCATACTGCCTGTCGCTTAATTCGCTCCACCATGGGCATATTCAAAATATGAAAATATGGAATATTAATATCCATACTTTGTTAAAGAGAGGAGGATTTCTTATATGAAATTCAACTAAATTTTCAAATATCACAACTACAGTAACGCAAATTTGTTTTCTTGTAAGCCTAGGTTTAAGCACTTAAATACATTGGCCACAGGCCTGTAAAACCATTATTCCTCTTGAGATGATGGCACCTTTTGATATCGTTATTCGGTTACTCGCAACAGGCTGATGTTAAACTGGTTTATTTTGATTCCAGGGAATTTTAGCAAAGAACGTTCTGCTGAAAACGTATGAAACGAAAATTGTTTAATATCGAATGCATGTTTTTACTCTCTAAAAAAATTTGAGTGAACCGTTCCACTCAAGTTTGACTGAAATACACCTGTTCACTCAAAGTTATTTTTCACTCAACTTGAGTTAAAACCACTCAAGTTCACTCAACTTGAGTGGCATCAATTTTCTATCTTATGCTTGAGTGAATGTCACTCAAGTTGAGTGCATTAACTCAAGTTGAGTGAAAATTTTACTCAAGTATTAAGTGGGATCAATTTTCACTCTTACTTGAGTAAAATTTCTTTTTTTGAGAGTATACATACTTTTATTTGGATTTGACTGACGAGCGTCTGTCGTCATAGATCCTGCAATGGCATACTAAAGCTACTGTCCACAGCTACTGAAATGGCGGAACAGGCCACTGTGTGCATGCAAAGTAGAATGTTATATGTGGATATGAGCCTGGATCGCACCTATAACACACATCCAGATACCATATATATCGAGATGAGATACTACAAAGCTATTCCAGGCCCTTTAATTGCCTCATTATGAAATGCCTTTGGGGTTGTTTGTGTCCCTTCTTCTGATAATTGCTCGTTGATGCACAATTTCTTATCATCTATTTTATGATCTAATTATTGGTCCGTACGCCATATAGTAATTATCTTCATTAAAGGCATCTATCGCTAG